>JAVKPL010004886.1:0-23418 GCA_032173675.1 Gastrolobium villosum | reverse complement strand
TCAATACTGTAACGCCTGGCAACTTGCAAGGATTAACGACTGTCCCCACACACTAACACGAGACTTTTCAGCGTGCTTTGTCCTCACTCGCACACTTCCCGGGAAAACTTCCCAGGAGGTCACCCATCCCAGAATTGCTCCAAGTCAAGCACGCTTAACTGTGGAGTTCTTCCGATCCGGGCTACCGAAAAGTAGATGCATCTTGTTAGTATAGGTAGTACCAATTAATTCTTATAAGCCATTCCCAACTGTACTGTCCCATACCAGCACAGTCTCTGGAATCCCTCTCTTTCCGGTGTTATTCGATTCATTCATGTACCCCCGTCGCTGGAAGCCTGCCAGGAGCCGCTCCTTGTCCGTGCCCTTGCGCACCGGCGATCACTCCCCGCCCTCGTCAGCGCCCGGGATGTTACATGCCCACCAGCTTCCGCCTGGTTCGTCCTCGAACCACACCGTACTGGATGAGAGGCCCTGCTCTGATACCACTTGTAACGCCTGGCAACTTGCAAGGATTAACGACTGTCCCCACACACTAACACGAGACTTTTCAGCGTGCTTTGTCCTCACTCGCACACTTCCCGGGAAAACTTCCCAGGAGGTCACCCATCCCAGAATTGCTCCAAGTCAAGCACGCTTAACTGTGGAGTTCTTCCGATCCGGGCTACCGAAAAGTAGATGCATCTTGTTAGTATAGGTAGTACCAATTAATTCTTATAAGCCATTCCCAACTGTACTGTCCCATACCAGCACAGTCTCTGGAATCCCTCTCTTCCGGTGTTATTCGATTCATTCATGTACCCCCGTCGCTGGAAGCCTGCCAGGAGCCGCTCCTTGTCCGTGCCCTTGCGCACCGGCGATCACTCCCCGCCCTCGTCAGCGCCCGGGATGTTACAAATACATTTTCCGTAATCAATTAAAACAATACTATAATTGTAAAAGCAATACGCGGAAGCATACTTTTTGCTAACATCACTCATTCTCCTTTTTATTCAATTCATTTAGACTCACCATTTTACTCTCACGTTTTACCAAGTTATAGTCCTTTACGTTGTCTACGCGTGGTTTCAAACCACGTACCATTTGGAGTCCTACCCATCAAGTTAAGCCCCTTTATTATAGTCTAGAAAAACCTGAATTTTCAAAATTTACACTGTGGTAATCGATTACCAGTGGGTGGTAATCGATTACCACCTGTCAAAAATGAGGCAGTAGCCAATTTTCTCAATCCTCTGTTCTGGTAATCGATTACCAACTTTGGGTAATCGATTACCTCACATGGTAATCGATTACCAAAGGCCAGTAATCGATTACCAGTGAAGACAGTAGCCAATTTTTCGTCCCCTGTTGCATGGTAATCGATTACCCTGCCTTGGGTAATCGATTACTATGCAGCAAAATGACAGATTACAGCATTTTAAGCCCCAAAAAGGTTGTGTAATCCATCCCTAACCCCTTGGTACTCCACACAACGCATAATCATGTCCTAATGTAGGCTCTAGGCCCTTCCATCATCCAATTTCCTTAAAACATGCATCATTTACAAGGTCCTCAAATAATGGCCATTTACATACAAATATGGACCATTTTTACAACATGAATACCAAGACTTCAAGGCTATGAATGTGGCAATGGACAAGTCCCATGCTCACTCAAAATATACAGTTATCCATGCCATGAATAATGAAACATAAACAAGACTTAGCATATAATCATGAACACTAACAAAAGCATGGAAATAACATCATGCAATATGTTCATGACCTAAGTCTCAAAATACTAATGGTATGCTATGTGCACTCCATAACTCCTCCAAAATGTCATGCAATCCCAATGCACCGCATGCCAGTCCAATGTCCACTATACGGGCTTCTTGCCCGAAGCTCCTCCCGGCTCGTAGTGACCTAAAATGTGGTCCCCCAAACACGGGGTGAGATATACGGATATATCTCAGTAAACCAATGGAGCTAGAGGCTCTCTCCACTCCATGGCTCACTAAAATGTATAAAATGACATCATGTAATATGCAAGTAAAACAATATCACCATCCAACTGGAGACACCCAAGAACATCCACGCATGGATTCATGTTCAAGAACTCCATCATATGACTCCCGAGACAGTCCTGGCGCCTCTCCCATGGTTGAGAAGACTCCATGGCAATACCCAACCGGAACTCCTCATGAGCCCTATCCGGCGGACGTCCCACGTTTGGATCATCCTGGCGCCGCTCCCAGAGTCGACTCCACGGCAAAACCCGACTGGCATTCTCACAAGGATGAACCCAGCGGATGTCCAAACTCCACACGTCAACTGGCCAGTGACCAAACAATTTTTCACAAAATACAAGCAATATGCATACAAGCACACAATCACACCATGTCATAACCACATAATCCAACCACTACCTTCCACTAGGTGTGGTGGAGCACACTAGGGATTAAACCCAAGTTCCAAGAGTTTACCTCAATACAAGCAATCCGTTCCAAACGTATGCTCCAATTCAACTTTTCACAATTCCGTCCGTGTGAGGCACCCTACAACAATCATCCAATCCAAATTACACCAAAACTCATTTTTCCATGAAAATTCCTCAATTTTGCCTAAGTTAAAAACCTATATTTTTCACCAAAAATTATCATAGCATTTCTAGCTTACAAGCATGATTCTAAGGCCTTTTCATCTAATAGCATTTTTCCATTTGGGCTCTCTATCATCACACATCTAAAATCAAAGGTTTGAACATAAATTTCTAGATCTATGAAATCAACCATAAAAATACCACAAATATACTCACAATGTGTTGTATGATCACCACCAAGGCTTCACTAAACCATTAGAAGATCAAAACTCCAAGAAAACTCCAAAAACTCAAGTGGGTCGAATCTGATTTTGCCAAAAACGCGGCCAAGGAGATGGATTCAAGGGTTCTAAGTGTTACCAATGGCTTTGGAAGGTTGTTTACAATAGATTTCAACACCAAAATCAAGCGATTCGGTGAAGAATTGAAGAAATAGTGAAATGGTGAAGAAATGGGGTTTTGGGTTTCTTGTGCAGGGGAGGGGCGCGAGAGAATGGAGAGGAAAAGAGAAAGAAGGAAGAAGAAAAAGGGGTGGGGCCAAGTGACTTCGGTCACACGGGTCCCACACGCGATCTAACTTTAACTCCGATAAAATTTCCGATCATAAATTCTTAATCTACATATTTTTCCAATCCATGACATATTTTTATTTCTCCAAAATATTGATAAAAATTTCACACTATCGGTACACTCACACCACAGTATTTTAACACTTAAAAATCACTATTCATCACTTTTTCCCAAATTTGCCTATTCACTCAATTTTTCGCCCTGATTCCATTTCCAGTGTTACTTTTGTCATATGAAATCTCTAACTCGGTATTTAAGCCTCAGAACACACGGTTGGCAAATTACCATTTTGCCCTTTTTGCCCATTTTGGCCATAATCCTTGGATTTTCACTAATCCACCAACTTTCTTTTCACAATATAATATTAAAACACACATTTAAATATTTGAGGTGTTATATTCACCCCACCTTTTTGAAATTTTGTCCGCAAAATTAAATCATACCTGCTCGCTAACTCAGGATACAGCCGGAGAATCTCGTCCTCCCGCTCCCAAGTAGCCTCCTCAGGTGTGCGGCCTTCCCACTGAATCTTCAGCATGGGAATCACTTTACTTCTCAATCGCTTTTCACTGCGATCCAATACTGCAATAGGACCGATGGGAGTCTTCAAGTTCTCCCTGATTTCAATATTATCCGGTATCACGACATGTGATTCATCCGGAACATAACGTCGCAACTGCGACACATGAAAAACGTCATGTAAATTAGATAACTGTGGGGGTAAGGCAAGCTGATAGGCCACCAATCCTACTCTTTTCATAATTTGATATGGCCCAATGAATCGTGGACTCAGCTTCCTCACACCCAACGCACGGCCAACACCTGTGACCGGCGACAAACGTACAAAAACATGGTCACCTTCCTCAAATTCCAGCGGTCTATGCTTATTGTCATAATAGCTCTTCTGCCGATTCTGTGCCTGTTTCAATTTTTCTCGGATCATTTCAATTTGTACTGTCGTTTCCTGCACAAAATCCGGACCAAATCTTTCCTTATCGCCTACCTCAGTCCAACAAGTGGGCGTACGACACCTCCTGCCATATAAAACCTCATACGGTGCCATACCCAGACTGGAATGAAAACTGTTATTATAAGAAAATTCCACCAGTGGTAAGTACCTATCCCAGGCATTACCCTGTTCCAGTGTGCAAGCTCTCAGCATATCCTCAAGTGTCTGTATGGTCCTCTCAGTCTGACCATCAGTCTGCGGGTGATAAGCAGTACTCAGTCGAAGCTGAGTGCCAAAAGCCTGCTGCAAAGCTCCCCAAAATCGTGAAGTAAACTTTGGGTCCCGATCACTCACAATGCTAATCGGTATCCCATGGATTCTCACAATCTCCTTAACATACAGTGTAGCCAACTTCTCTGTGGTGAAATCCACTCGTACTGGTAGAAAATGTGCAGACTTCGTGAGTCGGTCCACAATAACCCAAATCGAATCATAACCAGCTTGAGTTCGCGGCAATCCCACAACAAAATCCATTGAAATACTTTCCCATTTCCATTCAGGTATGTCCAGCGGCTGAAGTAATCCAGCAGGTTTCTGATGCTCTATTTTCACTTTCTGACACACCAAGCACTTAGATACGTACTCGGCAACATCCCTTTTCATCCCAGGCCACCAGAACTTAACTTTCAAATCTTGGTACATTTTTGTGGCACCTGGGTGGATAGCATATTGACCCTTATGGGCCTCAGTCATAACTTCCTCTGCAAGTTCCTTGGGCACAACAATCCTGCCCTGATATAACAATAGTCCCTGTTCATTAACAGATATGCCACTCTGGCCTTTCAAATACTTTATACTTTCATTGCGAATCTGAGTCTCTTTAATCTTCTCGTGCAGCTCGTTCTCAATCCGAGTCAACTCCATATCACACATTCTCCCTGCAAAGAAATCCGTTATTTTCATGTCACGAAATTGCTCAATCACTTCATTGTCCCACATCATCATATGAGATAAATTGACAGACTTCCTACTCAATGCATCTGCCACAACATTAGCTTTTCCCGGGTGGTATTTCAACTCAAAGTCATAATCTTTCAAAAATTCAACCCATCTACGCTGTCTCATATTCAGCTCCTTCTGATCAAACAAATATTTCAAGCTTTTATGGTCGCTGAACACGGCAAACTTCATCCCATACAGAAAATGCCTCCAGATTTTCAAGGCAAACACAATAGCAGCCAATTCCAAGTCGTGCGTCGGATAATTTTCTTCATGCGGCCTTAACTGCCTAGACGCATAAGCAATCACTTTTCCTTCCTGCATCAGCACGCTCCCTAAACCTTTCTTAGAAGCGTCACAATATAATACAAACTCACCCTCCGGATCAGGTAGAGTCAACACCGGAGCAGTGGTCAATTTCTCTTTCAGTAGCAGAAAACAGTCCTCACATTCCTGGGTCCACACAAAAGGAGTATCCTTTCGTGTCAATCGAGTCAACGGTAGAACCATTGCAGAAAATCCTTGTATAAATCGGCGATAATAGCCAGCAAGCCCCAGAAAACTTCTAATTTCAGTCACAGTCTTAGGTCGTTCCCAATCACTCACCGCTTCAATCTTGCTTGGATCCACTGGAACACCACTTGCAGAAATAACATGACCCAAAAATTGCACCTCAGACAACCAGAATTCACACTTAGACGGTTTAGCATATAATTTCTTGTCCTTCAATACCTGCAACACTATCCTCAGATGGTCAACGTGCTCCTCTTTACTCTTAGAGTAGATCAAGATGTCATCAATAAATACAATTACAAACTGGTCCAAATAAGGTTTAAAAATGCGGTTCATATAATCCATGAACACCGCCGGGGCATTAGTAAGCCCAAAGGGAATCACTTGATATTCAAAGTGTCCATATCTGGATCGGAAAGCTGTTTTAGGTACATCCTCCGGTTTAATCCGAATCTGGTGATATCCGGACCGGAGATCAATCTTCGAAAATACGCAGGCATCCCTCAACTGATCTAATAAATCATCAATACGCGGTAATGGGTACCGGTTCTTAATAGTCACTTTATTCAGCTGTCGGTAGTCAGTGCACAATCTCATGCTACCATCCTTTTTCTTTACAAATATCACCGGTGCTCCCCACGGAGACACACTCGGCCTAATAAAATTCTTCGCAGATAATTCTTCAATGTGTTTCTTCAACTCGGCCAACTCAAGTGGCGACATCCGGTATGGAGCCAAGGAAATCGGCCCCACACCAGGCAATAAATCAATCGAGAATTCAATCTCTCTCTCTCAGGCGGGAATTCCGGTATCTCATCCGGAAATACATCCTCAAACTCATTTACAACCGGAATAGTAGAAATCTCCTCCTTTTTGTCACCCACCAATCCGCCCAACAAGACATAACCCAAATCTCCAGCCTTCAAGGCCTTCACAGTTTGACTGACAGACAAATACAAGGACGGACAAACAGACGGCCTCTCGTGAGATAGCAACAACCTCTTTCCGCAGCAATCAATCATTGCGCAGTTCCGAGACAACCAATCCATCCCCAAAATCAAATTGACAGAGGCCAGGGGTAAGATAATTAAATCAATGGTATAACCCCTGCCTAAATAAGTAAACTTCACATCTTCACAAATCCAAGACGACTCACTAACCTCTCCTGTAGCGGTAGTAATACGCATCGGAGGAACCATCCGTGTTACCTTTAAGTCCAACGCCTTAGCCACATAGTCCGCCACAAATGAATGTGTTGCTCCCGAATCAAATAATACAGACAAATCAACATTAGATAGAAAAATTATACCTTTAACCAAATTCGGAGCCTTTTCAGTACGTTGCGCATTAGTAGTATAAACTCGTCCCACAGTAGGAACAATAGCAATAGGAGTAGCAGTAGTAGTAGCTGCTGGCAAGGCCTGCAGATTCGCAGCCTGCCCCGAAGAAGATGGACAATTTCTCGCAAAGTGGCCACTCTGACCACATCTAAAACAGTTCGACGAACCAGCACCACATACACCTCTGTGGTATTTCCCACACTTCCCACATTGTGGGGTAAAATATCTGTTCGAAGCACCACCACCACCAGTATTTCCACCCCTCTTGAACTGACCAGGAGGCTGCCTCACATGCAACCCCCTACCTCTATTATTATTATTGAAACCTCCTCTGTTAATGTTTCCAGAAGGACCGGGTGTCCTCTTTACATCTTGCTCTTTTACCTTATCCGATTTTGGATACCTCCCATAAACAGTCTCGACCCTCTTGCATTGGGTCACCAAATAAGCAAAGTTTCTCACCGCAGTATTAGACATCCTCTTAGCAATCTTCTCACTCAGCCCTCTTTGAAATTTAGCTGACAAGAATTCCGGAGTAGGTAGTGTACCTCCATAGTTAGCAAACTTGACAAGTTCATTAAATTTTGCCACATAGGCATCCACAGTCATAACTCCCTGTACCAAATTATCAAATTCACCTTGCTTTGCCTCCCGAACATCACGGGGAAAATATTCTTCATGAAATAATCCTTCAAACAAAGTCCAAGTAAGGACCTCACCCTGAATAACAAATGGGCGAGACACATTGTCCCACCACTCCTGGGCATCACCCTCCAGCATATAGACCGAATACAATAACTTTTGTGGATCTTGGCACCTCATAACTTGAAAAATCTTATCCATACCCCTCAACCAAGCAGTAACCTCCTTTGGGTCCCTCGACCCCAGAAATGCGGGTGGCTTATGTTTCCTAAAAGATATGAGCCTACGCTCATCGTCGGCATTATCAAGCACCTGCCCAGCAGCCCCAGTGGATTGGGCAACAGATGACGGATCAGGAACATAGCTAGGGTCAGTAGTAGTATGATGACTAGCCTCACCAGTGTGGTGACTAGCCCCACTCTCCCCCTGTTGAGGAGTAACAGATGGCGTCGGTGTAGGAGTCACCGTAGCCGTATGTGGAGGTGAATTATCCCTCCTAGGACGAGCTCTATCCGCCCTCATCTCAGCCATAAAGGCCTGCATCATATCCTGATTAGTCTTCATCAGGTTTTCAGTCATATTTCTATTTGCAGCCGTTTCCGCCTGCCGAGCATTCAGGACTGCAGTGACCGGATCCGGTGGCAAAGGACCTGTACCACGTGCCCCACGGCGACCTCGTGCCCTACTCATGATATCTGTACATGTAACACAAAGGAATGAGTTGATCAGACCCACAATGAGGAATCACATATACATTAATCATAAATAGTTCACAGATAGCTATGGCACACAAGATACAACATACACAACAATCAGAGTTCCCTAAACAAAACTGCTCTGATACCATAAAATGTAACAGCCCGTTGTACACCGGTATTGTTAACATTGATTATGATATTAAGCGCAGTTACAATCACAGTGATTGGGTTAATTAAATTACGGGCAAATTTTTCTTTTAACATATTCCTTTTCTTACATCAATACATTTTCCGTAATCAATTAAAACAATACTATAATTGTAAAAGCAATACGCGGAAGCATACTTTTTGCTAACATCACTCATTCTCCTTTTTATTCAATTCATTTAGACTCACCATTTTACTCTCACGTTTTACCAAGTTATAGTCCTTTACGTTGTCTACGCGTGGTTTCAAACCACGTACCATTTGGAGTCCTACCCATCAAGTTAAGCCCCTTTATTATAGTCTAGAAAAACCTGAATTTTCAAAATTTACACTGTGGTAATCGATTACCACCTGTCAAAAATGAGGCAGTAGCCAATTTTCTCAATCCTCTGTTCTGGTAATCGATTACCAACTTTGGGTAATCGATTACCTCACATGGTAATCGATTACCAAAGGCCAGTAATCGATTACCAGTGAAGACAGTAGCCAATTTTTCGTCCCCTGTTGCATGGTAATCGATTACCATGCCTTGGGTAATCGATTACTATGCAGCAAAATGACAGATTACAGCATTTTAAGCCCCAAAAAGGTTGTGTAATCCATCCCTAACCCCTTGGTACTCCACACAACGCATAATCATGTCCTAATGTAGGCTCTAGGCCCTTCCATCATCGAATTTCCTTAAAACATGCATCATTTACAAGGTCCTCAAATAATGGCCATTTACATACAAATATGGACCATTTTTACAACATGAATACCAAGACTTCAAGGCTATGAATGTGGCAATGGACAAGTCCCATGCTCACTCAAAATATACAGTTATCCATGCCATGAATAATGAAACATAAACAAGACTTAGCATATAATCATGAACACTAACAAAAGCATGGAAATAACATCATGCAATATGTTCATGACCTAAGTCTCAAAATACTAATGGTATGCTATGTGCACTCCATAACTCCTCCAAAATGTCATGCAATCCCAATGCACCGCATGCCAGTCCAATGTCCACTATACGGGCTTCTTGCCCGAAGCTCCTCCCGGCTCATAGTGACCTAAAATGTGGTCCCCCAAACACAGGGTGAGATATACGGATATATCTCAGTAAACCAATGGAGCTAGAGGCTCTCTCCACTCCATGGCTCACTAAAATGTATAAAATGACATCATGTAATATGCAAGTAAAACAATATCACCATCCAACTGGAGACACCCAAGAACATCCACGCATGGATTCATGTTCAAGAACTCCATCATATAACTCCCGAGACAGTCCTGGCGCCTCTCCCATGGTTGAGAAGACTCCATGGCAATACCCAACCGGAACTCCTCATGAGCCCTATCCGGCGGACGTCCCACGTTTGGATCATCCTGGCGCCGCTCCCAGAGTCGACTCCACGGCAAAACCCGACTGGCATTCTCACAAGGATGAACCCAGCGGATGTCCAAACTCCACACGTCAACTGGCCAGTGACCAAACAATTTTTCACAAAATACAAGCAATATGCATACAAGCACACAATCACACCATGTCATAACCACATAATCCAACCACTACCTTCCACTAGGTGTGGTGGAGCACACTAGGGATTAAACCCAAGTTCCAAGAGTTTACCTCAATACAAGCAATCCGTTCCAAACGTATGCTCCAATTCAACTTTTCACAATTCCGTCCGTGTGAGGCACCCTACAACAATCATCCAATCCAAATTACACCAAAACTCATTTTTCCATGAAAATTCCTCAATTTTGCCCAAGTTAAAAACCTATATTTTTTACCAAAAATTATCGTAGCATTTCTAGCTTACAAGCATGATTCTAAGGCCTTTTCATCTAATAGCATTTTTCCATTTGGGCTCTCTATCATCACACATCTAAAATCAAAGGTTTGAACATAAATTTCTAGATCTATGAATTCAACCATAAAAATACCACAAATATACTCACAATGTGTTGTATGATCACCACCAAGGCTTCACTAAACCATTAGAAGATCAAAACTCCAAGAAAACTCCAAAAACTCAAGTGGGTCGAATCTGATTTTGCCAAAAACGCGGCCAAGGAGATGGATTCAAGGGTTCTAAGTGTTACCAATGGCTTTGGAAGGTTGTTTACAATAGATTTCAACACCAAAATCAAGCGATTCGGTGAAGAATTGAAGAAATGGTGAAATGGTGAAGAAATGGGGTTTTGGGTTTCTTGTGCAGGGGAGGGGCGCGAGAGAATGGAGAGGAAAAGAGAAAGAAGGAAGAAGAAAAAGGGGTGGGGCCAAGTGACTTCGGTCACACGGGTCCCACACGCGATCTAACTTTAACTCCGATAAAATTTCCGATCATAAATTCTTAATCTACATATTTTTCCAGTCCATGACATATTTTTATTTCTCCAAAATATTGATAAAAATTTCACTCCTATCGGTACACTCACACCACAGTATTTTAACACTTAAAAATCACTATTCATCACTTTTTCCCAAATTTGCCTATTCACTCAATTTTTCGCCCTGATTCCATTTCCAGTGTTACTTTTGTCATATGAAATCTCTAACTCGGTATTTAAGCCTCAGAACACACGGTTGGCAAATTACCATTTTTCCCTTTTTGCCCATTTTGGCCATAATCCTTGGATTTTCACTAATCCACCAACTTTCTTTTCACAATATAATATTAAAACACACATTTAAATATTTGAGGTGTTATATATATCTTCTCTAACAATGGCCATATTAGTGGTTTTATATATTATACTCCTCACAGAATAGCATGTTGGCCTTGAAGGGTGGAAAATGCACACACCCACCTACCTTTGCTTAGAAACTTCACAATATTTAATTATTTATTAATAGAATGAGGGGTGCGAGGATCGAACTCGTGACCACTTGATCACATTGTTTTATATATTATATCTCTAACAATTAGCTTGCAAAACTTTATGAGTTTCAGTTGGTTTATTTTGTTGGCTACTTGGCTTTTAACTTACCTTTGATGATGTATAGTTGATCAATTTCTAGATAAAAAATTTATGGGACATTGTACCTGCTGAAGTTGGGGATAGACTTCTAAGCATGCTACCACCTTGGCATGCATACGAAAGAGCTTGTGAGTATTTCATTTTCACATACGGTATTGAGCAAGTATACACAATCGTGAGAAACCTAAAGGTATTATTACTTTGATCCTATGTGGAAACATTACAGAAATGTGGCATCTTACACAGTTGCAATGTGACTTCAATGTTAAGGATTGAAAAAGGAAAATGCTAAAGGCCAGTTTTTTGGCCAAATAAAATGATGAAGAATATATGGATTATTGTCTCAGTAAACAACTTTCAAAAAATAATGATTGTGATGATTATAATGTATTATTGTTATTATTATTATGAATGCATTGCTGCATGGGCCAAATTGGTTATTTTGTTATTTAAATGCACATGTATTAATATCCTCTCCTTTTCTTACTTTCTAGGATGATTTGGAACGTTATCAACCACACTATTTGATTTCTGTTCCTTTAGTTTTTGAAACATTATACAGGTAAATCCTCTTCTAGGAATTGTATGAGTACATATTGAATTGATGATATCTCATATGTAAAGCACTTGCATTATGTATTATATTAAATATGGTGTATTTTGTCAAAATTCAAAACCACTCCTCAGTATGATGCATGAATTTGGTTTTTTACCAATGCTTTGAGGTGAGCTATGAATTTTGATGGAGAAGATGATTGGAAAATTCCTGCAATCTGTAGCGTGAAATAATGAGTCAAGGTTTTGTTCTTGTGTTTCTTGATTTTATTTTATAAAAGCTTAAAAACCCATGTGTAACATATAGGAAGAAAGAAGATTTTTTCAAAAGAGTAAAACTAAATTTTGATATCAAAATTTCTTATTTTATCCAGAGAAGAAGAAAATAAACAAATGGAAAGAAGAAGAAAAGGAATTAGTTTCCTACTTTGCTATTAGATGACTTCTAGCTTTTAACCAAGTATTAGGTTCCAAAATATAGATAGTCCTGTTATTGTTCTTTGGCAGTGTGAGTAACATCAATTAAATGGGAATTTCTAGCATACTTTAGAAAATTATTTGTGGGTAAGAGGTTTTTAGGTGAAATTGGGGTTTGGGTTTGTTACATAAAAACAGTAATTTATTTTGATAGTCAACTTTTGCTAATTGCTATTGTCCTCTCCCTTGGTTGTAAGTCAATGTTAAACCAAGTTAATCTTTTGATGTTCTTTTTCTTTTTGTTTATTTATGTTTTTGCGATAACTTTTCTAGTACAATGGTATATAGTTTAGAGCAATTACTCAAATAAATCTTCAAACAAATTGGGGAGTTTTAATCTGGAATGTGTCCTGTTTGGTTTTTACTGTCTTTTATTTTATCTTTTCTTTGACCTTGAACTTCATCCACCCTATCAATAAATCTTTACTTTATGATCCACATTCTAGGCACACGTTTGACATTTCTATATAATTTATGGGAAAAAATTTAAGTAACCTTTGTTGATACTTTTATGGTGTGTTTGACATTGGAAGTCAACTAATTGAAAGCATCAATTTAACAAGTGCTCTTAATCCTCAATGAGTTTGTTAAACATTATTAGGGGGAAATAAAAAGTTTAGTGCTAAAGGAAATTTTTGTTTATTTTGTGAGAAATCTATGTTCTTATTTTGATTATGATGTTGGAATCCTAATTACCTGAATCATATCTCGGGCTTTTTCCATTGTAAGGATTATGTTTCTTGGAGCATAACTTTCATTGTTTTTCATGATTGTTTCCTCTGCAGTGGGACCCAGAAGCAGATATCTACAGGTTCCCTGGTTAGAAAGCTTGTCGTACTAATATTCATAAATGTCAGCTTAGCATACATGGAGTATAAGCGTATTTACGAGGTCTGGTCATAAGATCTTTTTGTATGATATCTACAGGTTCCCCCTCCCTTTTTTCTTAATTTTTGATGAAAAAATCTTAATCAATAATTATGTTTTTCTTTGCTTTAGGAACATTATCTCTTAATAAATCCTTATATATCAGCACCACTTTTTTTCTTAATAAATTTAAACAAGTATACGAATATTGTAATACTAATTCTCTCCAAAGATATTGCTTTTACTAAATTTTAAATAGTTTGTAGGGTAAATGTCTAACAAAGAATAAGCAGCAACCTTCGTATTTTCATTCAATGTTAGACTGGTTGGGGGCAAGAATTATTGCCACAATATTATTTCCAGTTCATATTCTGGCAAGGAAACTCGTCTACAGTAAAGTCCATTCTGTTATTGGAATATCAAAGGTATTCTATTCTTCTATTTTATTGTTTTCTAATACTTTTATTATATGGTTCTCTTTATTTTGTTGTTTGTCACATTTTGTGATGTGCAAAACTCTGATAGGATGCTCCTAAAGGTATAGGCTAGGAAGAGTTACAGGGGATTATTGGTGAGGGAAAATGTTGTTAGTTAGAATATTCTAGAAGGCTGAGTTTGTTAGAGGAGAGAATGAAGTAATGCTGAGGTGGCAAAGCTAGTAGAGGAAATAAAAGGTGTAGAGTGGCGTGAGCATGGGGGGATGAGAAATTTGGGACTTCTTGGGCTGGGAAACCAGATTGGGAGAGAATCAACATGTTAAGTATAACAATGAGAAGGGAGAATTAGAGTAATATCTATTGAATGGAAAGACAATGTTATAAATGGAAATGAGCGATAAGCCACCTGCTACAGAGAAAAATATCTCCTAGCCCCTTTTCTACAAGAAAGTAGAAATTAACAGAAAATTAACATCAACATGAAAAACCCAAACCCATGAACCTCGCATTATAAAGGAACCACTACTAACAAATTCCTAACAAAATTCCCCCTACTCTTTCTGCAACGCGTGACTCCAACAGCCTTGCCACGTCATCTATTTATCCTTCTTGCTTTTCCTCTGATATACAAGGATCGGACCAGTCCACTTAGTACCCTTGGGGTTGGGCTTACCATCTTGGGCCTCATTCTCGTCAATACCCTCATTCCTATCAATACCCCCATCCTTTAAAGTTTCCTTGTCCTCAAGGAAAAATAAGGGAAACTGCTCTCTCATGTCGCTCTCCTTCTCCCATGTAGCTTCTTCCACAGGCCTAGACTTCCACAATATGAGCCATTCATTGCCAGTCTTGCCTTCTTCCTTAAAAATTCTAACGGCCATAATTGATTCAGGTTCATGAAGATTAGAATCCTCCACTGCCAATCCAGGAGGAAGAGACCCTTCTGCTGCAATATTTCCTACTGCCTTGCGTAATTGAGAGACATGAAACACAGGGTGAATTTTAGAGGAGACAGGAAGCAGGAGCTTATAGGCAATAGCCTCAATCCTTTCTATTATCTAAAAAGGCCCATAGAAACGAGCTGAAATTTTTGGATTAATACGTCGAGAGACAGAGACCTGGCGATGTGGGCGAAGCTTAACATATACCCAATCACCTATGTCAAATTGTAAATCCCTCCTATGAGCATCAGCTTGTTGTTTCATAGAATTTTGAGCGCGTAAGATATGATGTTTAAGCTGACGTAGGGCCTCATCTCTATCATACAACACGCGAGCTACAGCATCAACCTGAGTTTCTCCAGCAATGTAATGAATAATGCTAGGTGGGGGTCGCCCATAGACTGCAGCAAAATGAGTAGTATTAGATGAAGAATGGAATGATGTATTGTACCAGTATTCTGCCCAGGATACCCATAGTGACCAGTGCTTTGGTTGTTCAGATGCGAAGCAACGTAGATAAGTCTCTAAACAACGATTTAGCACTTCTGTTTGACCATCCGTTTGCGGGCGATATGAGGTGCTCATACGTAACACAGTTCCTTGCAAATGAAAAAGCTCCTTCCAAAAATAACTGAGGAATAAAGGATCACGGTCACTGACAATAGAACGTGGCATGCCATGTAAACGAATAATCTCCCTAGCAAACAATTCAGCAACATGTCTCGCGGTAAAGGGGTGCTTGAGAAGAAGGAAGTGCGCATATTTGGACAATGGATCCACAACAACAAAAATAACTTCATACCCCTGTGATTTAGGTAGACCAGTAATGAAGTCCATGGAGACATCTTCCCAAATAAGTTGAGGAACAGGCAGTGGCTGAAGTAAGCCTGCTGGAGACAGAGTTTGGTATTTATGGCGTTGGCAGATATCACAAGACTTGACGAATTGCATGATATGCTTATGCATCCCCTTCCAATATACTCCTGCTACCAGCCTTTTAAAAGTCTTCACAAAACCAGAATGTCCACCAACAGGAGAAGCATGGAATTCCTTCAATAAGGTGGGAAGCAAGGTGGATTGTGAAGATAGAACAAGTCTTCCTTTGAAAAATAACAATCCTCCATGCAGCGTAAACCCAACAGGAACAGTTTGTTTGGATTCGAATAAAGAAAGCAGGGACTTTAATTCCGTATCCACTTGATACTCTTGCTAAACTAGGCTCAGATCCAACCAGTAAGGAGTAGATACTATATTGGAAAGTTCTACCTGTTCCATCATACGTGAGAGTGCATCTGCAGCTTTATTTTCGGGACCAGGTTTATACACCACCTCGAACTGATAACCCATCAACTTGGATAGCCAACAGTGTTGATCAGAGGTTGTAATGCGTTGAGAAAGCAAATGTTTGAGACTCTTGTGATCTGTATAAACAGTAAACGACCTTCCCAAAAGATAGGGTCTCCAATGTTGAATGGCTAAGGCAAGGGCCATAATCTCTTTCTCATAAACGGATTTGGCCAAACTTCGATTAGCAAGAGCCTTGCTAAAGTATGCAATAGGTTGTTTCTCCTGCATAAGCACTGCTCCTATACCCGTACCGGATGCATCACACTCAATCACAAATTCCTTGCAAAAACTGGGCAAAGCAAGAACAAGAGTAGTGGTTAAGAGCTTTTTTAACCTTTCGAAAGCTAGTCCAGCTGACTCACTCCATTTAAAACCATCTTTCTTTGTTAATTCTGTCAGAGGTTGGGCAATTTTACTGTAATCTTTAATAAACCGACGGTAATAACCGGTAAGGCCAAGGAATCCGCAAACCCCTTTAACATTCACAGGCTGCGACCAATCCAAAACTGCCTGAACTTTATTTGGGTCCATTGCTACACCAGAAATAGAGATAACATGCCCTAAGTATTCGACAGTAGTTTCACCAAAAGAGCATTTTTTTGGTTGAGCAACCAGCTTGTGGAGGTGTAAAATACGTAACACTTCTGCCAAATGAAGCAAATGAGTTTCCCAGTTGGGGCTGTAGACAAGTATATCATCGAAGAAAACCAGAACATTTCGCCTCAGCTTATCATGAAAAACAGAGTTCATGGTTGATTGGAAAGTGGAGGGTGCATTAGTGAGCCCGTAAGGCATTACAAGGTATTCGTAATGCCCATCGTGAGTGCGAAAAGCCGTCTTATGGGTATCTTCCTCTCGAACTCTGATTTGATGGAAACCTGATTTTAAATCAAGTTTAGAAAAATACTGAGCACCGTATAACTCGTCCAACAACTCATTTATATTAGGGATGGGATACTTATCTGGAATTGTGACTTTGTTCAAAGCTCGGTAGTCGACACACATTCGCCATGACCCATCTTTTATTAACGAGTATAACAGGACTGGAAAAAGGACTGATGTTGTGCCTAATTTCCCCAGCTTGCAAAAGTTCCTTCACTTGTTTCTCAATCTCATCTTTATGATAATGCGCATACCTGTAGGGCCGAACACATACTAGTCCAGCTCCAGGGGTTAGGTTGATAGCATGGTCCTGTTCACGGTGGGGGGGGAAGACTTTGTGATTTTTCAAATACAGCATGGAATTGCTCCAATAAAGTCTCCATTTCTGATTTTTGGGTTTGCGTCAGATCCTTACCCAACAAGGGCTTCTTAATTTCATCTCTTAATTTCGTCTTTTCGAATACCTTCATCCACTTCCCAAATCATTAAACGAAGTTGTTTATCTGGGCATTGATGAGTTGGGGTGTAATTGAGCCCACATTTAAAACATAGCCCTTTCATTCGGCGGTCCATAAGCTCTTGGTAAGACAAGTTACGGACCCCTTTATTATTGGGCCCAAATTTTTTCCTTCACTGCTATTGGGCCGAATTGGTGGATTAAGATTTTTGGCCTGGTGGGTTTCGTTCCCTCCAAGGGGTTGTGTAACGCCCTCCCTTGTGTGCACCCAAGAGAGTCGTTTGCTAAGCGGAATTAGAGTCATTACGTCACATTAGCGTCAAATCCGAAACACGTTTCTACAATTCATATCACTTCTGTTCGGACAATAAAAAAAATATTTCAAGAGATTTAGAAAGAGCACGTTAGGGGCTACGCGTGCATATAAAATAATAGTAAATCAGAGTTCGTTTGCTCATAAAAACACCACCCGTGAGGTGCACTGTAAAAATTTCAGCACTTAAATTCTTTTCATAAAGGTTTTCCAAAATAGCCGCTGTTCATAAAAGTTCAAGATAAAATAAAGATGATAAAGTCTACAGTCATCCAAGAGTACCAAAATATTAAACATTACAGTCATCCAATCAATCAAACAGCAACAGTGATAATCCATGCATCAGCAAGCAACAGCAAAACATCACTCCTTCAAATGCTTTTACGCCCTCCTGCCATTTTGGAAAAATAGCAGCCCCGAAGGGGTGAGAAAAATCCCAGTAGTGTGGCAACAAAACCAGTAATATAACAGTATTAACTAGGCACCAAATCGTAAACAGTCACTTCAACATATCCTTGTTCCTTTTCCTTTTTCTTTTTCATCATATTCATATATATAGCGCATATAACGCCTTTCCTTTTCATCATATTCATATATTGCGTATATAACGCCTTTCCTTTGCGCTTTTAGCACCGTCGTGCGCGCACTTCACAGTGGAATCAAATATCCCTTGGCACCTGAGCTCCATGTGGATTCCATCTGTGGGCCTATGCGGACTGATGCCAAGTGTCCCATACCCCGGTACCTTGGGGATGCCTATATGATGCTTGCTCAAACACATGGTCCTGTACATAACTATTCTAAAACAAGGCCTATATGATCATGATATATGCATGTCATGCTATGCTTTCACACACAAAGCGTAAAAATGCGGTATGATGTAAGGTGCATGCTTATATACCTTTCATATAGCCATCACGGCACATATACTTTTCATATGCGTTATGCTGCCACATAACGTCTTTACCTCATAATCATATAGCCATCATGGCACATTTTTGGCAGTTTCCTTTCATCATAATGGAACATAATATTTTTACGGAATATGGAGCATCATGTCACAATTTTATACCAGTAGTCAATAGTCACATTAGGCAATATCGCCTGACACTTACCTTTGCGTGCCTTAAATATTACCAAACAGCAGCGAAGTGTCTCACTTCTTAAGCGCACCTAAATCAATTACAACCAATCATTTACAGTGGCTATTTACAGTAGAAACAGTGAGCACACAGCAGTGTCTTACAGCAGCAAAACAGTGAGCATACAGCGGCGTTTTACAGTGGAAAACAGTGACCATACAGCAGTGTTTACAGCAGCAAAACAGTGAGCATACAGCCGCGTTTTTACAGCAGAAAACGGTGACGTTTGTGCTTAAAACAGTGAGCAGAAACAGTGAGTTGTTCTTTTAAGACAGTGAACAGAAAACAGTGGTAGTTTCCTTAAAAACAGTGGGCAGAAACAGTGACGTTTTACAGCAGGAAAACAGTAAACATACAGCAGAAACAGTGAACGTTTTAAAACAGAAACAGTGACGTTTTACAGCAGAAAAACAGTAAACATACAGCAGAAACAGTGAACGTTTTAAAACAGAAACAGTGACGTTTTACAGCAGAAAAACAGTAGCACCTTACAGCAGAAACAGTGAACGTTTAAAACAGTGACATACAGTGGCTTTTGATCCTTAAAAACAGTGACATAAATAGTGACTTTTGAACATCAAAACAGTGGCATGAGTAGTGATGTTTATGCATCAAAACAGTGGCATAAATGGTACATTTTTGAGCATTAAAACAGTGGCATAAATCATGGTTTTTGGACATTGAAACAGTGGCATATTATGGACTAAAACAGTGGCATTTGATGCATAAAACAGTGGCATATTATGGACTAAAACAGTGGCATTTGATGCATAAAACAGTGGCATATTATGGACTAAAACAGTGGCGTTTTATGCATACAAACAGTGGCATAGGATGACTAAAACAGTGGCATTTTATGCATACAAACAGTGGCATAGGATGACTAAAACAGTGGCATTTTATGCATAAAAACAGTGGCATATGATGACTAAAACAGTGGCCTTTTATGCATAAAAACAGTGGCATTTTGAGCATGGAAACAGTGACATTTGATGACTAAAACAGTGGCCTTTTATGCATAAAACAGTGGCTTAGGGAGCACTAAAACAGTGACATATATGTGCAGAAACAGTGGCATGTAATGTGCAGAAACAGTGGCATATGTGTGCAGAAACAGTGGTATGTAATGTGCAGAAACAGTGGCATATATGTGCAGAAACAGTGGCATATATGTGCAGAAACAGTGGCATGTAATGTGCAGAAACAGTGGCATTTGGATGGTGCTTTTGAGGAACCGAAACAGTGAATATTTTGTCATCAAAACAGTGGCATATTCATAGGGAAACAGTGGCACATTTCTCTCCAAAACAGTGTCATAATCATGCAAAACAGTGGCATATAATCTTAAGCATAACCATGAGGCTTTTACTCTACAACTCATGCATTCAAGTCATCATAAAATGGCCCATACTTATACTTTAACCATGCTCAACCAAGAATCCAAAACCACACATAAACAAGGAGACATTTAAGCATACATACATGGTTACGAAGAAAATGTTCTAAGTTCAAGGCCTACCTCTTGTAGCACACACTTCACCACACCCTTACTAGCTCTTCTTCACAACAAGTCCTCTCTTCCTAGGATGTTCTATGCGCAACCAAGGTGAGGATGGACAAACTTGGGCAGCTTCAAGGTTGAGGACAAAGCTGGACAGTGAGGGAATGTGAGGAGGAAACTTACTCTTGCTTGGAGGTCTAGAGTCACGGTTTGAAGGTGAGGGAAGGAGGGAGTTGGCTTGGCAAAGTCTTCTTGCTCCAAGGAGGCTTGTTGGTGCGGCTTAGAGAGAGTGAGGAGGAGGAGGAGAGGAGTTGGCTGCACAAGTGAATGGGGGCAGCCCCCTCTTGTGCGCAAATTTAAAGGAAGGGTGAGGAGAAGTGGCATGATTAAGCATTATGAAAAATCTGATTACTTGAGGAGATGGGGCTGCACACAAGGTTGCTTCTAATGTACTCTATTCACATGCAAAGAGGTGAGGAGATGGTTCAGATTTGAGTTAAGCTTCTAAGTCAGAAATTTCTGCACAATTGACCAAGGCTTGCGCATAGAGTGGAGTGGAGGAGGTGCATTATGAGTACATGTAAGAGCTTTGCTAAGTCAACAAGTAAAACAACTATGTGGCAGTCCAAAAATCTGCATTAAGGCAGCCTTGGTGCGCAATGATGAGGGGGAAAGAGGTGCATCATGAGTGCAGATTTGTGACAGCCCAAATTCAGATTTTGGAGCTGCACAAAATGATGAAAATGCAGCCAAAAATCCTCTTATGATGCATGTGAAAACAAGGCAGGTTTGGCTCATGATGGGCTGCAAAAAGCTTGCCAAAAATCTGCACAAATCAGTCTCATGATGGAAGTGCAAGAGGGTTCTCCAAGTCAACAAGTTAGGCAGTTTGTGTCATAAAAAAAATCTGCACCAAGACCCCTCCCATGTGCGCCAAAATGGGGAAATAAGCAGCCTAAAATCATGCTCAAAGGTCCATGTGTCTTCCATGCAATGAGGTTTAAATCAAGTGATGCCTAAACAAGGTGAGGTGGCGGTTTAACAAGAGAAAATGGCAGCTTACTAAGTCCTAATCACTCTCCTTTGTGCGCATGAATGAGTGGGAATTAACCTTGCCATGTGAGAGTTACTTGATACACAAGACACCTTAGTTGGACAAGGCTTAGGGGAGATAAGGGTGGACACAACCTTGGGCTGAACTAGCTTGATCCAAGAGCCATCCTTGGGCCATTGGCCACCCCCACAAAAGGATCCAAATACACAAGTCCAAAAGTAACAAGTCCACACACACACACTAGCCCACTACCAAAGTCCAATGAACACTAAGGTCCTATAACACATACTCACATTACTTATATGATTAAATTCACATGTCTACATATGTACCCTCCTATGATTTAATTTAATTAATTACCTTAGTCTTATCCAAGGAATAAAGATCAAACAATTCACAAGCCATTACACATAAACCATACATCCGTACATATAGCATACACATGTACATATAGCATATAGTACCTATGTATTTGTCAGATTTTCCTTTAGTTCTACTTCTTCCGGCTGTAAAACGTGAGATGGATCAGAGAGATACCTCCGTAGCTGTGACACATGAAATACATTGTGAATTCCTGACAGATTGGGTGGTAACGCCAACCGGTACGCAGACTCTCCAATCCGGTCCATAATCAGATACGGTCCTAAGTACCGTGGACTTAACTTCTTAATTCCCATTCTCCTTCCGAGTCCCGATGTAGGTGTGATTCTCAAAAATACATGGTCTCCGACTTCGAAAGATAGAGGCTTATGACGCTTGTCGTAATAACTCTTCTGTCTGGCCTGAGCCCGCTGCATATTTTCTCGAATCTTCTTTACCTGTTCGGATGTTTCTTGAATTAGATCAGGTCCTAACATACTTCGCTCACCTACTTCATTCCAACACAAAGGGGATCTGCATTTTCTCCCATACAAAGCTTCATACGGTGCCATATGAATACTGGAAGGGTAACTGTTGTTGTAAGCAAACTCAATCAACGAAAGATAACTATCCAGCTGCCTCCTAACTCCAAAACACATGCTCGCAACATGTCCTCTAATGCTTGAATGGTGCGTTCCGTCTGGCCATCGGTCTGCGGATGATAAGCAGTACTCAACCTCAATTGGGTCCCTAATGCTCTTTGAAAGGATTCCCAAAACTTAGATGTAAACTTGGGATCACGATCGCTGACAATACTCGTAGGAACTCCATGCAGCTTCACAATCTCCTGCAGATAAATTCTAGCAAGCCTCTCTGTGTCATACGTGGTTCTAACACGTAAGAAATGAGCTGACTTCGTTAAACGATCGACAATCACCCAGATAGAATCATATCCTTCTCGCGTCCGAGGAAGTCCAACTACAAAATCCATCGCAATACTGTCCCACTTCCATTCGGGAATCTCCAAAGGTTGAAGGAGTCCCGACGGTTTCTGATGTTCGTACTTCACCTTCTGACAAGTTAAGCATCGAGATACATACTCCGCAATATCACGCTTCATACCCGGCTACCAAAACGAGGTCTTCAAATCATGGTACATCTTCGTGGATCCAGGATGAACTGCATACTTACCCTTGGGAGCCTCCTGTAAAACTTCTTGTTTCAACTCTTCATTCGGCACAACCAGCCGTCCTTGAAATCTCCAAACATCATACTCATCCTTTACAACATCTTGGTTGCCAACCAAATCACGGACTAACTCTTCATCTTTCTGAGCCTCCTTAATTCTACTGATCAGTTCATTCTCCACCTTTATATTTCCCAATCTTATGCTATTCCCTCTCTCGTCTACCGATAAGTTCAAGTCTCGAAAGGCCTCAAACAACTTCAATTCTTCTATCATCAGAGTTGCAGTGTGCAGTGTCTTCCTACTCAGGGCGCCAGCTACCACGTTTGCCTTTCCTGGGTGGTATTTAAGTTCAAAATCATAGTCCTTCAGAAATTCCATCCACCGTCGTTGCCGCATATTCAGCTCCTTCTGGTCGAATAAGTACT
>JAVKPL010004885.1:0-23340 GCA_032173675.1 Gastrolobium villosum | reverse complement strand
CAACTGGTGAAAAAATTTCATCATAGTCAACTCCTTGTCTTTGACGATACCCTTTCGCCACCAACCTAGCTTTGTAGGTCTGAACGTTGCCATCTGCATCAGTCTTTCTTTTAAAGACCCATTTATTACCAATAGGAACTATTCCTTGTGGTTTAGGAACCAAGGTCCATACCTTGTTCTGATACATCGAATCCATTTCAGATTCCATGGCTTCAAGCCATTTTGAGGAGTCAACATCTTTGACCGCCTCCTCGTAGTTACTTGGTTCATCATCCTCAACAGTTTGCTGATTCTCAATCACAAACCCGTACCTTTCAGGTGGATGGATGACCCTCGTAGGTCTACGGAGTTGTGTGTTTACTTCTCCATTGGAGAACGTCGCCTGCGGAGCAGACTCGGGTTCCTCAATCTGTTCTTGTGGATCTTGCACTTCTTCAAGATCAATCTTACTCCCACTGCCTCCTTGAGAGATCAAATCCTTCTCAAGGAACTCAGCATTCTTTGAAACAAACACTTTGTGTTCTTCTATGGAGTAGAAGTAGTATCCCTTAGTACCTTTAGGATACCCCACAAATAGACATTTAGTACTCTTAGCACTAAGCTTGTCTGATGTCAACGCTTTGACATAAGCTGGCGATCCCCATACCCTGAGGTAACTCAGGTTGGGTCTTTACCACTCCATATCTCATATGGTGTGGTGTGAACAGATTTAGACGGTACCCTATTTAGAAGGTATGCCGCTGTGTCTAAGGCATATCCCCAAAATGATTTTGGAAGTTGAGTCTCACTCATCATAGACCTAACCATGTCTAACAAGGTCCTGTTTCTCCTTTCGGAGACACCGTTTTGGTGTGGTGTGTAAGGAGCGGTAAATTGTGAGAGAATTCCATTTTCTCTCAGATAACCCTGAAACTCGTGGCTCAAATATTCACCACCACGATCTGATCGTAATGTCTTAATCATCTTGCCACGCTGTTTCTCCACCTCATTCCTAAACTCTTTGAACTTTTCAAAAGCTTCAGATTTATATCTCATTAGGTATATATACCCAAATCTTGATTTGTCATCTGTAAAGGTAATGAAATAAGAATATCCACCTCTAGCCTCAATAGACATTGGGCCACATACATCAGTATGAATGAGTTCTAATAACTCACTAGCCCTATGACTCTCAAGCCCTTTGGGCTTTTGTTGAATCATTTTCCCAGCTAGACAAGATTCACACTGTCCATAGGATTCCAAATCCATGGAGTCCAGGTATCCATCTCTATGCATCCTAGACAATCTTGTTTCATTTATGTGCCCTAGTCTACAGTGCCAAAGATAAGATTGATTATCCGTCCTAGGTCGTTTCACATCTATATTGAGCACTTCATTTCCCATTTCCAACACATACAATCCATTTATTAAAGAAGCAGTACCGTAAACCATATCATTCAAAATGATAGAAAAAGTACCATTCCTAATACTGAAAGTATATCCATCTTGTTCTAAACAAGAAATTGAAATAATGTTTCTAGAAATTTGCGGAACATAAAGACAATTATTCAAATGCAATAAAAGGCCCGTAGGCAAAATAAGGTCAGTATCTCCAACTGAATGAGCAGCAACTCTTGCTCCATTACCAACGCGGAGATCCACCTCGTTTCTATCCAATCTCCTTGGGCTCCTAAGTACCTGCAACATATTGCAGATATGAGAACCACATCCGGTATCCAATACCCATGAGGATGGATTAGCATAAGAATAATTTATCTCAATCATGAAAATACCTGAGCCAGAAGCATCACCATGCTTCTTGTCCTTCACATTGTTCAGGTAGTCTGGACAATTCCTCTTCCAGTGGCCTTTCTTGCCACAATGGAAGCACTCAGCATCACCCTTGTCCTTAGGTGCCTTCTTACCCTTCTTCTTGCCCTTCTTCTTCTTGGATTTTCCTTTGGGCTTAAGGGGGTCACCTTTTGCAGGCTCCTTACCCTTTCCCTTGGCCTTGCTAGGCCCACCAATCAAAAGAGCCTGTGTCCTATCCTTCTTGATAGACACTTCAGCTGTTGTTAACATGCTTAACAACTCAGGCAAGCTCACTTGCATCCCATGCATATTGTAATTCATGATGAATTGACTGAAGGAAGGTGGAAGTGAGGTGAGGACTAAGTCATTACTTAGCTCGGCATCCATGATGAAGCCTAGGTTTCCTAGCTTCTCAATCAGCCCGATCATCTTGAGAACATGGCTGGCAACAGACATGCTCTCAGTCATCCTACAAGAGAACAGTTCTCTTGAGGCCTCATACCTCTCATGCCTGCCTTAATATCATACAACTCCTTGAGATGTACGATAATAGAGGGAGCATCCATATGCTCATGCTGCTTTTGCAGTTCAGGCGACATGGATGCCAACATGATGCATACTGCCATCACATTGTCATCCAAGTGCTGTTGATGGGTTACGAAATCAAATTCCGCAAACCCTTCTTCCCCTTCCCGTGGAGCTACGGGTATTACAGCATCTAAAACGTAGGCAATCTTTTCGGCCCTTAGAACTATTCTTAGGTTCCGATACCAGTCCATAAAATTCGAACCGGTCAGTTTATTCGTATCGAGTATTGAACGCAGTGACAGTGGATTAGTCATACTATAAGCTGAAAAGGATGTAAAGATAGTTTTAGTTAATATACGGTTATATAGTTAAAAGCAAATTATTAAAGACTTGAAATAATTTGCCCCTCCCACTATTTTATCTAAGTCAATGACCCTTCCTTTTGACTTAGGGTTAATCTACTTTAGATTTTACCTTAGTGGGTTTAAGAGTGCGATTATTTATTTTAACCTCCGTCTGAGACCGCAAGATTAATTTAAATAAAGGGTTGATCTTTATCAACAGTATCTCATACCCTCTCTTAACTTTAGGTTGACAACTCTTTGTCACTTAGTGGTGCATCTCATGCAACCAACCTAGCACCATTACCCTAAGCACATAAGTCCGGCTGTGCCTGCAACTTATGTCTTAGTTAAGCATTAAACCAGCACCCTAAGTGTCTTACACTTCAAACACTACTCTAGCCCAACGAAATAGTGGGTCCCAACTGAGTTGTGGAGCACCACTATGTAGAAGAGTTTTGAGTAGCATTGGTGGTGGGAGATAATCATATGCTTAATTATTTATTCCTTTTAAGGGTTCCTTTTATCTTGGGGTTAATTAGGTCCCATCAAACGCATATTGTAAGTTATCATGCTAGTCGTTACCTATGTCAAACATCTATCGGTATACACTAGTCGTTATTGGACAAACATAATAACCATACAAACGCGATTTGCCCAATTTATGCATACTAGACGTTCTAATCACACATACATATAAACAGTTTATATTGAGATAGCCATGGTGCTCGCGCTTTTGTCCTTTTTGCTTCTTTAAGCAACGGCCGCTTGTCGTCTATACGCCACTAGCCTATTTCTCTAATTAAAAATAATTAAAGAAACTCCATAACACTTTGGAGGAACAAAATTACAAAATTTAAATTACAAATATACTTGTAAATTAAAATGCGCGATTACACATAAATTTAAAATTCAAAAAAATTCAAATCCGGGCACCATGACCATCCCCTTCCTGTTTGTACCTGAAAAGTTCAAAACTTGCAAACACAAACATTATATTATCACATAACATTTTCACATGTATTTTGACATTTAACATTTAAACATCAAAATAACATCAAGATTCATAATCTTAAATTTCTCATTGGCCGAATTTAAAAACAATTTCAATTCAAATTTTGTTAATTCTTTCTCAAAGAAAACAAAATTAAACCATGCATGTAGCCATATATCCCTACATGGCCGAATCATATAGGTAACTATATGATAAATTTGTCACAAAATTTCATGCATATAAACATGACACAATTCATGGAAAAAAATAAGAAATCATTCAAGGTACTCTTAGTACCCTCCATGGCCGAATCTACCCTTTCAAAAAGGGTGTTCCTTTTAGAACTTTCATAAAGAAAAGAAACTAAACCATGATGCATAATGTTTTATGAACACAGAATCAAATTTTTATGTTCATAAAAACAAAAACTTTAACACTTTAAAGGATTTGTGATTCAAAATCCACATGCAGAATTTAAACTTTAACCCTTTAAAGATTTTTGACTGTGAAAGACTCTTTTCACAAACAAGGTACCATTACCCGTCGATGGTAAAGCAACCTGGCTCTGATACCACTTGAAAGTAAACTGGCCTTTGAAGGCCGATGCATGTAAGGTGTAAAACAAAAATTTTACTGCGGAACATACATGCACTCATAGATTCATGCTTTAAGACAGCATGATGTTACCTTGTTTTGGCCTGATCAGTCAGGGAGATGAGATGTCAGGCTTGAAGGGTTCAAACCCTCTAATGGTGATCCACACCACCGTTCGTCTATGATGCAAGAACTCTTTCTTGAAAGCCACCAGATGAACACCACAATGAGGCTTGCTATGCGCACAAGTGGTGAGGGTGGAGGCTAGGTATCCTGTTTGGAAAGGTGTACTGAGCTACCCTACAGAATGGTGCATAGAGGAGGAGAGTTGGCTTGGTTTTCCAATGAAACCTAAGGTGAGGAACATGTCTATTTATGCACACCCTTTGGAGAGGAGGAGGGAATTCATTCATTCAAAATGAAAAACAAACTTTCAAATTTCTTTGAAAGTTATGCATGAAACAGTGTGATAAGGTGGAGCTGTTGCAAAACAAACTTTGCCAACAACCTCCAATCTTATCCACATGAATTTAAATTCAAATTAATTTAAACTTAAATTCATAAACTATCATATAGTATATAGTTTTCATGCGCATAATTCAGCCCTATAAAGGGTCCAAATACATTGAGCAGTTGCATTCAAAATTTGAATCAACTTACCCACTGATTCCCTCAACCACCAAATCTGAATGGAGGTTTGTTTTAAGTGATAAGATAACACTCTTATCACTTAAAAGTGATGCACCAAACAGCCTAGGGAGAGCCTCCAAAGATGCTTCTTCATCCAAGGAATATGCTCCAATAAGATCCTGTCTTATCCTTTTGTTATGAAACAACTTTTCAAAACCAATTCAAATTCGAATTCAAACACTTGAATTCAAACGTTCAAACATTCAAATTCAAAATTCAAAATTCAAAATTTCAAATTTCAAATTCAAAATTCGAATTTCAAAATTCAAATTCAAATTCAAATTTTAAAATTCCAATTTCAAATTTCAAATTTCAAATTCAAAATTCGAATTTCGAAATTCAAATTCTAAATTCAAATTTCAAAATTCAAATTTCAAATTCAAAATTCGAAATTCAAATATTTGATTATTAATTTAACTAATTAAATTAATTAGTAATGGCTTGGACTATCCAAGCCCATTACTAAACTCCATGCACCACCCACCCATTTAGGTGGGCTTCCAAACAACTTCTTGGGCTAATAACATTATTAGGCCCAATACCTTTAAAGCTAGTCCATCATAACTACAAGGTGTTAGTGTGTGACCCATTAGGTCCAACTTAGCTACTGACATAACTGGGCTTGGGCCCAACAAGCCCACAACCCAATTAATGACAACACAGAGCACTAGCAATGCTTTGTGGCCCCAGAACTAGTCAGATTAATGACTTGATCATCCTATTGCACATATTTGGTTACCGTATGTATTTCCCTTCGTCTCGGTTATCTTCCCATAACCTAGGGTAAGGAAATGTATCAACCCCTGCGGTTTTAGGTAAGCTTTATTCGAAATAGGGAATCTTCAATTTACTGACTCTAAAGGCAGATCATCTCATGATCTCTTTTACTATGCATAGATTCCCGAGTCCCTGTAAATGTCATCCCGATTTCTCCGGTTTACAGATAACCTAATCTCTCACAGAGATTTGACGAATTCCTTCAGCTTATTACCCTAGCCCTGTGCCCTTTAAGGACACGCCCAACAGTATACCTATGAGTCTCCATGTTTCAGGCAGACGAGGTATACAATCAAAACATGCCTTCAAGAACACAGTCTAGGTAATAACTTCTGGTCTAAGGAAAGACACACCCAAACATAAAGAGATTACTCTAATGACACTATCTGTGAGATTTCCTCATAGAGTCTCTTTTTGGGTCTGTTCAGTGCGAGCTATACTCTTATAGGTCCACCCACGACTTTAGCTAAGATATCTCCATATCTGCAGCTCATGAGGTCTTTACCTTGTATCCATATACAAGTAGATAAGTCGTACTAGTCTTTACTCGAGATCACTGATCCCCAAACTCAGTGTCTCTAGACTAGGAACATATAATTAGGAATAGACATGCAATATCCTTGAATCCTCATGATCGTGATCTCATCACAGATACTCAAGAGATACCTGTTCTATTCCAAGGGGTTTATCCAGTTCATTCATATAATATTAACAGTAATATCGAGACACAATATGAAACTGAATAAATAGTGCTTACATTTATTTGCGACAAATAAAGTTCTACATCTAGTGTCCTTTATTTAATCAAAAGATTGTCTCTAGGACACCCATATGCTAACATTAAATTGGTTGCAAGAGTGATAAACTATTTTTTGTGGTTAATATATCTTGCCACTAAATTAAAATGATATAACCTTACATCTTTCTTAAGGACAAATAGTTTTCCCATAAAAATAATAATAATAAAATGAAATAACGTTATAAATATTATTAATACAATATCCGTAATCCATAAAAAGGTACCAAAATGTGTAACTTCTAATTATGTGTAATTAGAATGATTAAATTTTATTATTTAATTCGTGGTGGCTGAAAAAACTGTAAATAGAGTTAATATACAAAGCTTGAATATATAATTTAATAGATATATTACTCTCATCTTATCATAATTTTCTTTTTTATCTGTGTTATATTTCTTTTGGTTATCCTTTAATTTCCTAACAAACAAAATTTAATTATTAATTGAAAGTTTAATAGTAAAGAAATGAACGGAATTATTTTTATCGTTAATTGTAATATATATTTGTATCTCCTCATTTCTACTTCAATTTTAAAGGAAACAAAGTTTATGTATTTAAGAAGAATTGATCTCTTTAAATTTCTTTCACTTCTTATTTATTTTTATATTACTAAATAAAAAAATTGTTTGTCATTACTTCCTTTCCTTTTCAACGGGTTCACTATCCATTATTTAAACATCGTCTTAACGTGAAAACTCCATAGTTTTAGCAGTGCTCTCCGGTCAGATGTAAGTTTATAATTTGTCCAATTTGTTTTCAAATTTTGAATCAAATGTAATTGTTCCAATTTGAAGACCAGATATGTCAGTAAATAACTCTTAAGGAATTGATTTATGTTAAGGATCTCTTTGGTGTGATGTATAAGGCCTGATAATATTTAAGTTGTTTGGTATGAATATAGTATAATAATATACAACATAACTCCTTAATACATCAAAAGGATGTATAACTTAGGGCTTGTTTGGTGTGATGTATAAGGCTTGAACGTATCGGAAATACCGTATCCGAATCGGTGCTTCATAGGCATTTATTGTGACTAAGGGAGTAACTGAAAGGTGTGTGTATGTATGTATGTGCTTACCATATATGGTGTTTAAATTGAATTGTGTCTCAAGATATCAAGATCCCCTGTTAGTCTATCATTTACTCGTGTCCCTCATTGCCAGGTGTCAGGTAAGGTTTTTGTCTTTAGCATGACATTATGTGTTAAATAATGCATGCATGCATTGTAATTGTCAAGAAATGATATGAATCCGTCTATAATAATTTCTTTGGTGCACTATGATCAACACTTAAAGAGGTTAGCCCTCTTTCCTAATAGAAAATGACGTCATGTCAAGAATCTGGGAAGTAAAATAACGGAAAGAAACTGCACTGATACTGAAGCTGTGATAATAGATTGTTGAGGAAAAGGAACTGGGATAGCATTTCTCTGATCCGTCCCATTTAGCATCCTGATGCTCAGCAGCTCATAAGAACGGACAGATTGGGCTTTTTATTTTCAGTTACGGATACATGTTAGCTTTTCTTTTTCTTTTTTATAGTAGTCCAAAGTTATTAGTTATTTAAGTCTTGCATAACTAAATCAATGCAGCAGATAAACTCAATTTTAATGCATAGTAATAATCCCGATGTATTTTAGAATGTAGGAAGTTGTAAGAATATATGTTTGGGACATGTGATTCCTCAAAGTGAGAAGTTGTGCACTTTAAAATAAGTTTGAATATACTGTGATAGTGTTGTCTTCCTTAGTTGTATGATGAAAGGTTTGCTACTGTCAAATCTTTGAGTTTTTCTAATACATATTTTCATCATGATCAGATTTTGCATTTGTTTTATAATTGTGAGAATTACATTTGACATCACAGTTAACTCTTGTTGATTCTCTTCCAGGAAAGATTGGAAAGAAGACGTCAGATGCCATATCATATGCACATAAATCTTGAGCTCTTGGAGGCTGTTCATCTTATATCTGCTATGCTGCTGGAAGTTCCTAATATGGCGGCCAATATTCATGATGCAAAGCCAAGGTCATCAGTAAGACTTTCTGTCGCCTGCTGGAGGTCAGCGATAAAAAAACATTCACCGGTGTGCCTGAAAATGTCAGAGATCATGTTATGGCTGCCACAAGGGTTCTTAGCAAGGGAGACTTCCACAAGGCTTTTGACATTATTGTCTCTCTTGATGTATGGAAATTTGTGAGAAATCGGGACAGTGTGCTTGAAATGTTGAAGGAGAAAATTAAGGAGGCCTTGAGGACATACCTCTTTACCTTCTCTTCATCTTATGATTCTTTGAGCCTGGATCAGCTTACAAAAATTTTGACCTCTCTGTGCCTCGCACTCATAGCATTGTTAGTAGGATGATGATCAATAAGGAGCTTCATGCTAGCTGGGACCAGCCAACTGGGTGCATTGTTTTTGAAGATGTTGAACACTCAAGACAGCAGGCTTTGGCATTCCAGTTGACAGAGAAATTATCTATCCTTGCAGAGAGTAATGAAAGAGCAACAGAGGCAAGAATAGGTGGTGGTGGAATGGATCTGCCTCTGAGGCGGAGAGATAACCAGGACTATGCTGCTGGTGCTGCTGGGGGTGGAACTGGGTCTTTAGGTGGTAGGTGGCAAGACATGTCCCTTTCTCAGCCAAGGCAAGGCAGTGGACGTGCAGGATATGGTAGTGGTGGCGGAAGGCCATTTGCATTAGGCCAAGCAACTGGGAGTGGCTAGTCAAGGGATCAAATGGGACGAGGAACAGGTACTGGCTATCAGAGTGCATGGTATCAAGGAGGTTCATCATTTAGGGGATCCCAGGGCGATGTATCTACCCGTATGGTTAGCCTCAAAGGAGTTCGTGCTTAAAAATGAAGTTTATTAGAGAGGTTCAAATCCTATCTATACATCAAGGTCTTCTAAAGCTTTGGTATAGGTTCAAATCCTATTGATGCAAATTATTTGTATATGTATATTATATTTTTTCTTTTTAATTGAATTTTTCTATTTCAAAAGATATCTTGAATTGAATGATTTGAAGTGAACAAGTGCCGCTTAGACTTTTCGGATACAAATTTATCTTATGTATATTTTATAGAGGATGGATATTCTTACTACTAAATTCTTCTACTACCAACTTACTACCTATCTAATCACCATTGGATCAACATTTTCTCTTTTTTCAAAAACTTTTTAGCATTCTCTCTCTTTGATTCAATGGTGATTAGATAGGTAGTAAGTTGGTAGTAGAAGAATTTGGTAGTAAGAATATCCATCCTCTATTTTATATACGCAATCTAGGTACATGATTCTTCTGTCTATCGATAACTGCATGCATTGCACGATGGATAACAGCAGTACTAATTGTCAATCTGATCTAGTGGAAATTTTGGAAGTCTTCCTTATCACCGCTCTTTATATTTTAGTAATTCGATGATAGTAGTGAATTCTTTATTGTGTAGCGTTCTGTCTTTGGGTGTGGCTTGATTACTTCAGTGTGTATTGTGCTTTTTTACTGTTAATTCTTGGCCTAAACTGCCGACAATATACTGCTGACAGTGTCACTGAACTAAAACAGCATTCTTAACTTGCTATTGCTTCTGATTTGCTTCACAAATTCAGCCTATTTTGGTGGTTAAATTGACATAATATTCTGTGTGACATCAAACTGTACAAATATTTGATTTTGGACTGATCATTATATGGAAAAATAGTTTCTGTTGTGTCTCTTATCTAACTTTAAAATTGATTCAAAAATAGACCTTAAGTTGACCTGTTCTTGATCCATATCTCTGCATAAGAAGTGTCGAATTTGCATCTCTTAGTACTGTGGTCTGAAATCCGTAAATATTGTAAAGTTTGAGTGTTACTCTTATTAGACTCCAATTCCTAAACATGCTATATTTACTTGTCTTGAGTGAAGTCATTTCAAAGCATTTTCTGATTTGTCTTCTGCCTTATAATTATAAGGTGGTCCATTCTTGGTCACTGGCTATTCAGATCTCTGTTCAAATATTCTGATCTCAGTGTGAGTGGTACTGTTTGTATAAATAACAAGTTACAATAAAGAAGTGACACTAGAACTATCAGGAGACAGTGCTTCTCGCATAAAATTAGTGTTTTTGTATATTTGGGGTCAAATTGGTTAGTTACTTATATAATTGCCTTTCTGTCAAAATATCAGATTTAAGTTTAGTAATTTCTCTTGACTAAAAATTTCCTTGCTTAACTTCATCGGTGAAATCTGCCTTGAGCTGCACACTGAATAAATTGTTGACTATTTACCCAATTAAAATTTATATTTCTCTGGTCAATCTCATTCCTGTGTAAATAGACTTGCATCTGTTCTGATTGCACTGTACTGTATAATCGAAATGTTTTATTGTGAAAAACAGAATTCTGTAAGTACAAAAATATCAGCTATAGATTGCATATTGATTTTTGCGTTTGTATCTAGTTGTTAGTAGTGAAGGGCCGGCTTGGCTCAGCGGTAAGCTTGGTTGCCGTGGTGTGTCAGGTCGCGGGTTCGAATCAGTCTCTCTGCAAAAAGTAGGGGAAAGACTGCTTAGAGTATTTTCTTCCCCAGACACTCACGAAGTGGGTATTTGAACTGGGTTGGCCCTTTATCTAGTTGTTAGTAGTGATTACCCGAGTAAAGAAATTAAGTTACTCGGGCAAAATTCTGCGTAGAAATTTTGATGCATTAGATCTTGCTGTTTGAATTAATTGGACTGAACATCATCTACTTGAGTTAGTGATCAAATTTTTTGCTACATACTAGACCTATTTCTTGTGATATAAGTTTGACATTTATTGTTCTTGATTATAACTAAAACAACTGCACATCCTGGCACAGCTTTATAATTCTGTCAAACTTGGTACAACTATACTTGCTAGTGTGATCTAAACATTCTGGTGTTTGTCTCAATGTATTATCCTTATTTTTACTCGAGTAGAATTCTATACTTATCAGAGTAAACTTTCTTAACTTGACAAGTCTAATATTCTTACAATATTGTTGGCGATTGGAAGTTGTAATTCTGTTATTTGACTTTTCTTATTAAAAAGTACCAAGTTTCAGTGTTTACGCTGCTGTGCCTATAAAGTTGTTAAATACCTTGTAGTCAAGGAAACATTTTGGTCCTGGTTGTGGGTTAAATAATTACCAAATCAGTTTGATTCTCTTATCATATTAATCCGTGTACTATAACATTGTTGTATAACCATTTGTTCTTGAGTGTTTCAACCTTACTATATTACTGTTGAGATAATATTGACTTTTAGTGTTTATCTTGAGATACATCATACTACTATTCTTGTAAGTAAAGTAAATTGTGTACTTTGTGAATATCAAAAGCAAAGGTATTCATAAATCACTACTCTTTACCCATATACATTCATATGTAGGACTGCATCACAATTTTGGGCATATAGGGACCTTGTGCATTAAAAGTAAATCACATTGATTGCTTGATCAATTGCTTCAATAATAAAGTTTAGGATAACAAGTTGAGGCTAATCATCATAGTTGAAATTGATGTGTCTCTTGAACTTATTGGTTTAATTTTATTAGATAAGTAGTAGCTTACTTTCTGTGACACTATAGCAATTAGCAGTCTACTGTTGTATGGTACACATGCATGTATAAGATCCTTTCTTAGTTTCTGTTACAGATTATTTTGGTTCTTGAAACTGACTCACTTGCTGAGTCAGCATCCTCACACTCTATATAGTGATAGAGTTTAGCTTTGTGTAATTAGCTTTTCATAATACAAAACTCAGATCCAAAACATTGGTCATTTTCTCTCTCTCTTCTTGCATGTATGGCTTCTCACAAGAACTCGATTATGGTATCAGAGCCCTCATTCTGAGGGCCTGATCCATCTTCGTCCATCACTATGTCTTCCGTCTCCAACTCTGAAAACAGTGCTCCAACATTGGTGAAGTCGAACAAAGAAGCAACGAAAATGGAAAATCGTGTTCCTCTGCTTTTCAATCATCAAGTTACAGTAAAGCTTACAGATGACAATTATCTGCTCTAGAATCAGATAATAGAGCCTATTATAACGTCATATCAACTTCACCGTCATCTTGTGAATCCAAAGATTCCAATCCAGTATGAATCTGAAGAATATCATTTGAATGAGATCCAAAATCCAGAATATATTCAATGGATTACACAAGACTCGATGCTTCTGTCTTGGCTCCTGTCTCCTATCTCAGAATCTGTTTTGAACGAGATACTTAGAGTACAGTATGTTCACGAAGCTTGGGATAAGATCCACAAGCTATTTCATGGAGTCATGAAGTCCAGATCTCGTCATTTACGCTCAGAACTCATATCTATAAAGAAAGGAACCAGATCTGCGAAAGATTACTTGTCTCGCATCAAAAGCCTATGTGATTCTCTAAAAGGAGAGTGGAAAAATGGGGTGTTGAAGATGTGTTGCTGGGCCGTGGGGCTGCCTCTTATAGCTCCAGCATTGGTAGGGAACCATTGAGAAGCTTGGATGAGGATTGGCATGATAGAAAGGCAAGTCCCATGACTCCCATCCACATGGGGGCTGTCGAAGCTTCTGAAGATGACAATGATAATGGCATTGAAAAGGAGGATTCAGAGGCAGATCGCAATGTTAAGGTCACTGAGAATCTAAGTCAGAGAATTAAACAGCAAGGACGAGGATCACAAGGACAAGCTGGTGGACGTGGTCGCCGGACAGTGAGGAAAAGGAGAGTGGAAAAATGGGGTGTTGAAGATGTGTTGCTGGGCCATGGGGTTGCCTCTTATAGATCCAGTATTGGTAGGGAACCATTGAGAAGCTTGGATGAGGATTGGCATGATAGAAAGGCAAGTCCCATGACTCCCATCCACATGGGGGCTGTCGAAGCTTCTGAAGATGACAATGATAATGGCATTGAAGAGGAGGGTTCAGATGGTATGGCTAATAGAGTTGTAAATGGAGCAGGCTCAGACTCGGCTGATTTTGAAGATTCTTCTGATTAGAACATTGCTTTTTAGTTGATAATTTATCTGAGTAATTTTATAGATAATTATTGTAAATCAATCCGGGGTAAAAAGCGGGGGTCATTTGGTGAATGAACCCTGACTACAATGCTTTTCTTATCCTTTTACAAATCACTTCTCATTTTTATTGTTCTAATTCTCAAAACAAAAAAAATACAAAAATAAATCTTTTATTTTCATATTTCAAATTTCACTCAATTTGACAATGTTTGTCACAACCTCTTTGGACTCTTCCACTTTTGAAGAGAAAGTTTAATTGATATTCGATCCCAATCCCTGTGGAGACGAACTTCATTTATCACTTTATTATTTGTGCGATCGGTATACTTGCCGGAGAGTATCAGTGTACTTTTTTCAAGTGTGTGAGAGCATTATTAGGCAGAGAAAGAACGAACAAAGAAACAACATAGTACCCGGTTGCCCTTTGTTATTGTTGTGGTTGTAATGAGACATAATTGTGCTTGTCATAGTTTTAACTTTTAAGCCACAGTATATGAAAAGGCAGAATTTTCAATTGTGGGATGAAAATGAGTGATGAAAGACGACGGAGAAAAAGATGGAAAGTAAGGGGGCGTTTGGTATAATAGAAATTTTTTTGATCCCGGAAAAAAAATTTGCAGATAAATAGTTAGCAAATTTTTTTACGGGATAATTTGCAAAAAGATGTTTGGTAGCCCACAGGTTACTTGGATTAATTTGACTAACTATGTTTGGTTGATTATAAAAAAATGATGGGAATCTTTACCAAAATTACCAAATTACCCATATATTTTCTCTCACCCCTATGTTTATATCTATTGATAAGGGTGTTTTTGTCTTTAAAATTTGGAGCCATTTTCCCCCCACATTGGCAATTTATTTTTCCACATTTTCAATGGCAAAGTTGAACAATGTAAAATGGTGGCAAATAACTTGACTGCAAATTGAGTTTCCAATGGACAAACATTTCTTCCCCCTACCAAACACAGTAAATTATTTTTCCATACCACACTTTCCTTGGCAAAAAAAATTTGTCTGCATACCAAACGCCCCCTAAGTGCGGAGTCCCAGCGTTAATGATTAGTGGTTTTTTTTGTGGGGGTTAGCTTTAAAACAGGAATTTTATTGCCTTGAAAAAGGTACACAAGAAATTCAATGGGAATACAACAAACCAAAGAACCTAGGAACCAATTTTTTGTCACAGAATACTTGAGATGTCTAATCAACCCACCATTACTAATAGATACTGATGTAGAAAAGATAGAAGAAGAATTATGAGGAGTGTCAGACTTTAGCCACGAGCTGTTGGGAAACCTGGATTCATTAAAGAAAACATTCTTGAAAATAAAGACTATGCCTTCTGAACTCAAACCGAGCTAACCCTTGTAATTAACTGAATAGTCAAGGAAAACACTTTCTTTAGATCTGAATTACAATTTGTGGTTATTATACGATCTAAGGAAAGGAAATCACATATTCAGATGCATCCAAATACCTTGAGAAAGCTATATTGGCATCAGCAGATGACAGACTATTGAATAGATACGTGGGGACAGTGACCATTTTGTCACGTTTGGACAAAAAAATTACCAGACTGATACGCCAACATAAATTTTGCCAAAATGCCATGCGGCATAATTCGTTACCTAGGGTAGCGAATTTCTCAAAATTTGACATGTGGCATTTTCGGTTCTGATGTGGCATATTTCGCTACTCTGTGTAGCAAATTACTTGCAGGCATAATTCACTACATTATGTAACGAATTATGCCGTGTGGCATTTTGGCAAAATTTACTGTTGGTGTGACAGTCTGGTAATTTTTTTGTCCAAACGTGGCAAAATGGTTACTGTCCCTAAATATGTGACAGAAATAAAGGCATAATCCCAAATTCTCATAAGAAGTAAAAGAAAGAGCTAATAAGGTTAAACGAGTTTCAACAATATGCCTAGGTTATCGTTCAACATCACCATTTTGATGATGTGTATAAGGGCATGCTATACGATGAACAATGCCATGTAGATTAAGATACTGGGTAAAAGGTCTGAACTCCCCACCCCTATCCGTAAGTGCTTTGATAGGTAGTTGGAATTGGTTTGTAATTAAGGCGTGAAATTGTTTGAATATTGATAGAGCTTTTGATTTTTATTTTAGGAAAATACATCTATTATGTAATATGATGTAAGCTTTTTTCCTACACAAACAAAGAGATGTGGGGTCCACAATTTTTTATTTTCTCTTTCCTCAACTCATTTTCTCTCTCTTCTTTTATGTTTGTGTAGGATCAAATATTGTTTTTTTATGTAACATTATATAAGTATAACCCTTTATTTTAATGGATAGAATCATGTGTACCTTGTATGAGAACCCACAAATGAAACAAAGTAAGAATGGCCAAAGTTGATTTTATTGGTTAAGGTCCCAACTCCCAATAAATTATTGTATATTAGCTCAAAGGGTTTTTCATTGACAGTGTGTGAGAGGATGAGGAAGGGAGTTGTAAAGAACTAATTCAATCCAAAATTAATGATCCATTAATGATTTTATATTTTTCTAACATGCCCCCTTATACGGGAGATTACTGGGCTTAAATGGGAGCAATGAGGATCGAACTCGTGACACTTGAACCCGTGACACCGAGTAAAGAACTAATTCAACCAAAAAACTTAAGTTGTTAGGTGAGGTTATATTAATGGTTTTATATTTCTCTAACAGGAGTCCATGTGACTTTCCCACACAAGAAGTTGAAGTTTTCAAAAAAATTATTATTATTGCATCGGATATTACATGATTTGAGTGCAATGTTTGAGAGATTCTAGATGTGAATGTCATAATCAACAATCCTCCGTAGAAAGAGATAAGTGTCTAGTTACATCATAATTAAAAAAGAGTGAACTTAGAGCAGTACTCCTTTGTGATTGAAAAGTGGTTTTGAATTCGGGAAACTTTCTCTTTACAATTTGCAAGGACGATGGGAAGTGATTATCCTTATCCCTAATTAGTTGGGGATTAATGGGAAGTGTTTTTTTTTTTTTTTTGGAAGTGTTTTTGATGACAAGTCTTGGACTATTTAAAGGAAATGGGCCTTTCAAAATCTATTGGTTCAAACAGTTTTCTTCCACTTGCATCTCATCGTTTAGCCCCACCATGAATACCCCCTTCAGCCACTCCTTGGTCGTCCCATCCACCATCACCACTAATGCTTCAAATCGTTCTTAGGATTCCGCCACAGTCCCTACTTGTCTCAGAGTAATTAATTCCTCCTCCAAGGATCAGAATTTTGCCCGACAAAATTGCCTAGGAATCTCCTCACAATTTGTTTGAGGTATTTGAACCACCCACGAGTTGCTCCTTCAAAACAAATTATGGCAAATCCCAACTGTTTTCTTCTTCCATTTGATTGATTTGAAAATAGTGTTGAAGGAGAGAAATCCAACCCCAAGTCTCTTTCGCCGATCAACGGTTTTCATTTATTGTGAATTAATAATTAATTAATAAATTTTATTTGCGAAATCTTAACTGATGGACAGAAATCAACAATTAAGATATTGATTGTAAACAAAAATAGGTTGTAAGTATAAATTTCACTAAAAAAATCATAAAAACCTAAAAATGTTTGAAATTCTGATGAAATCGTTTTGATTAAAAAAAATCACAAAATTACATATTTAAATCGGATTTTAACTACCATTTTGTTTAGGAAGTCTTATTTTTAACTTCTCTTCTCCTTATAAATAGAAATTTAACCAAACATAATTTTACAAAATCTCTTATCTAAAAAAGATCTTATCATTCTTCTCGTACCTTCTGCTTAAACCATCTCTTGGAAGTTGCAAGGCTCTTTGGCTCATATGTGTATTGTTAAAAAAAATGGTTGTTTACCGATGTAGGCCAGAAAATATAAAGCCAATGAACAATCACAATGAAATTGTGCCTGCAAGACAGTTAATTTGACAATCAGTTTTTTTTTTTTTTTTTTTCCAAATTCTTATTGGTACAACTCAAACTAACATTGTTTAATCATTTACAGATTAGCTAAATCTTGAGATTTAGAACTTGCTCAAGAAATATTTCAAAGTCTTAAACTCATAAGAAATTGCTTCCACTACTACAAAAAGAAGCAAATCTGCTTATGGACGTACCCCAAAAGAATTTGAAGACATAAAGAATGAAGTTGAAAGCATTTAAAAGGGGCTGCAGCTTAAGCTGACAGCACTAAAATTTATAACGTGTGGCCTACAAATACTTGGACGGTAGTGATTTTATACCGATGATATTCTAATTACCAAAAATTCTTACTACTAATTTACTACCTATCATATCACCATTAGATCAAAGAGAGAAAATGTTAAAAAAAATTTAAAGAGAGAGAAAATATTAATTTAATGGTGATTAGATAAGTAGTAAGTTAGTGGTGAAAATTTTTAGTAGTTAGAATATCTCTCCTCGTGATTTTAATGTGTCAAGGCGTTCTAGATTTTACCGTATTAAAAAACTATTACAAAATTTTATAATTTTTCTATTAATTTATTTAAATTTAAGTTGTTTACACATTTTTAAAGAGAAAAAATGTTTTAAAGTTGTTAAGAGTCAAAAATAGGGAGCCAAACATATGAACAATGAATAATTAAAATACGACTGCTACTCCTACCAAAATAAAAAATAAAAAATACGCCTACTTTACCAGACTATTATTTGGACGAGAGTCATCGTTTTCTATTGGTACAACTAACAATGACAAGCACCGTCTTTTTGTTTTTGTTTTTTCTTTTTAAAAAAAGAAGTACAAGCATTGTTCACTGACAAGTCACAGCCCACAATTATAAATTAGTCTAATTCAATTTGCGCACTAAATATTAAAGAATGACGAAGGGAAACCCCAAGTCCTCCTCTTAGTATATTTTATTCCCTCCTATACAAGTTGTGGGTTTACATTCATCGTTTAACATGAAATAAAAAAGTTTTTTACACATAATATTTTGTGGCACCGACATTTTTTGAAGCAAAAAAAAAATTATTTAAGGCACGCAAAACGAATCTCTATAACATTACAAAATCACTATTCCTATAACATAACTCTTATAAAACCACAATAAATATTAATTCCCTCCTTCACATCCTCTGGCTCCTATATAAACTGCTCCTTACCTTCATCTTTTCATAACTTCTGCTTATTCCCTTCACACGCTTCTCTCAAATCCTCTCTTATCTCTAGGACGTTCTCTCCTATCCTTTATTTGTCTCCTTTTGAGGTTAGTAATTTAATAGTAAATATTATTGTTTTTTTTCTGTATATATGTTTAATTTATTGTTGATTGCTTATATTAGTTCAGCCATTTATATTATATCTTTATATATATATATATATATATATATATATATATATATATATATATTTGTTATTAATTATTATTTAATGATAAAATTAATTATGTTTATTTCATTTCCATTTATGATTTAATAAGTTTTTGAATTCATTAGTTCTTTATATAATTTATTTGTATTTTATTATTTATGTCATTTGTTATTATTATAATATTATTTATGTTATTTAGTTTTTATGTTCAATTTGTTGTTAACTATTTATATTAGTTCACTCATTTTTTATATTTGTTATGTTGATATACGACTTGTTATAATTCTTGTTTGATAATAAATTTATTTATGCTATTTATTGTTTATATCATTCTATTTAAGATTTAATAATTTTTTAAATTCATTAATTTTGTCGTAATTTATTATGTCTTTTATTATTTATGTAATTTGTTATTATCTTACTATTCGAAATTTTTATTTATGATAATTCTTTTGTTGTTGATTATTTATATTTGTTTAACAATTTATTATTTTTATTATATTGATAATGCTTTTGTGCTGTCATATGGCTTTTATTTGTTTCTTTTTTAAAGGTGGCGGATCAAGTGGTAAGGTACTTCGGTTCACTTAAGCAATGATTCGAGTTCGAGATCTTGTATATGCATAAAATCCTCGTTGGAAGACTCACCTGCTAATACTAGGTAATCGACGCGGGTCAGACTGGATATAGTCGGAACGAAGCCCAAAAACCAATAGAGCAATAAAAAAAAAGGGCAGATCAATTAGCGCCTTGCTAAGCCCCGTACATAGTGGTAAGCATTTTTCTGTATTATTTTGATAATTTTTTTACTATGTTTGTCAATTAGTCACAACAGATCCAAAAATTAAAATAATATCTATCACAAAAGAAAAACTAGGATAAATTACTTTATGTATTATAGTTTTAGCCATTTCCAAAATAGGTCCTTATTTTATAATTTATAATTGAGCGTATAAACTTTTTAAATTTTTAATTCGATCCTTATCAGCTAACAACTTTGAGATTTTATTGGCTTATACTGAAAGAAAAACCTATTTAAGAACATAAATAAAATATGGAGACTTATTTGATAAAAAATACAACTATGTAAATAAATTTTATTGTTGATTTTTTATATTAGTTCAACAATTTTATTTTTTATTTTTTGTATCCTGGATGGGGTATGACCCCAAACAGACTAAAAAGAAGAAATACAACGAGTTCTACCCAAACCACTTAAATCAGCTAAATAGAGAAGATAAATTCCCAATAGGGGATCACAAAAGGAACAATAATCCTCTTGCTCTAGATTTTCAAAAGGAAGGTTAGAGAGCCAATCTGCACAGCAATTTCCTTCTATGTAAGTGTGGTTTATCTTCACTATCCAATTTTTATTCATCCATGCCCGTATACGAGGCACAATGTGAGACTCACAGGCTGGCTCTCCTATCTGGGTGAGCCACGTGATTGCTACTTCCGAATCACTTTCAATGATGACTTTCCTCCAACCTGTTTCCCAAGCCATTTCAATCCCCTTTGAAATTTCCCATAGTTCCGCCACATTAGCATTGCAAATACCAATTCGGTAAGAGAATCCATTTAACCACTTGCCAGAGCAGTCTCTACTAACTCCCCCATGCTACCATACCCGGATTACCTTTAACCGCTCCATCTGTGTTTACTTTGACCCATCCCATTTCAGGAAAATTCCAACGAATTAAAATCTCCTCTCTCATTCGATGATTGCCACCAACCTCTTTCCTAATTGCAACTGACCAGACCTCCTATGCATAGCTAATTATACTGCTCAGATTGTATTCATTTAAACTACCCTGGATGCCATTAAGCCATTCATTTCTCCAATGCCAAATTTCCCAAATTGCCACCACAAACACAGTATGCCACGGAATTCCTCTTAAGATTTCTGTGGTCACTTTCAAATTGGAAATGAGCCATTCCTGAACTTCAGATGTTAGGAAGTTGGTACAAGCCGTGCTAGCACTTAGTTTATCCCATATTTTCCTTGCGTAACAGCAGTCCCTCAATTTATGCATCAGAGTTACTTCTCCATTATTGCACAGCATACACATCGGATCACCTAAATGCAAGCTAGCCAATCTTTTTTTTGTTGGGAGCTTTCCATGGGCTACTTTCCACATAAGTAATTTAATTCTTTGTGAACCTCTCCATTTCCAAATAAATTTCCAAACTTTAGAATTATCATTAATGGATCTTATCTGATTATCCAGTAGCTTATAAATAGTACTCACTGAGATTTTCCCTTCACCAGAAACGTGCCACTTTAACATACCAGGGCCATCTAAGGAATTTGGAGGGAGATGACTTCTAATTGTTTGGATTTCCTCGTAAGGGAGCCAATTTGATAACTCTTCAAACTTCCATCCACCATTATCATCCACATATTCAGCTACCTTTTTAGTGGCTTCTTCCCATGGTATTGGCATCAATGATCTGTCCATGAGTCTGCTGTCACCAATTGCCCATTTGTCTTTCCAAAACATGACACCATTACCATTTGCTATCTCCCATCTAGTATGGTCCTCCATTTTTGTCACATTAGACAGATATTTTTTCATAACATAGAGTCTCCAATATTGCATGTAAATAATTCCATTCCTGTTCGGTTTCCAGCATGCTTAGCCCTCAGCACTTTAGCCCACAACAAGTGAGGATTAGTAAATATATTCCAAGCCATTTTAGCTAAAAAAATATCATTGGATAATGCTATTTTTTTAATGCGAAACCTCCTACTATCTTGGGAGTGGTCAAAATGTTGCGGTTTATCAAATGCATTCTTTTTTTTCCTTCCTTATCACCCCATATAAATTGTCTTTGTAATTTCTCTAGCTCATTACACACTCCATTGGGTAGTTTTCCACATTGCATTTGGAACGAATGTATAGTGGCCAACACCAATTGTGTAATAGTAACCCTCCCCACTTGTGAAAGACATTTTGCTTGCTAGCCTGAAAGTCTTTTCTTGACTCTGTCTATAATATCTTTATAATGTTGCTTAGTCACTCTACCATGTTGCATCCAAGCCCCCAAATATCTCCCAACATTTTTCACTCTTTTAGTTCAGCAATTTATTATATCTTTATATATATATTTATATTAGTTATTTGTTATTAATTATTATTTAATGATAAATTTAATTATGTTTATGTCATTGCATTTATGATTAATAAGTTTTTGAATTAATTAATTCTTTTTTTAATTTATTTGTGTTTTATTATTTATGTCATTTGTTATTATTTAAGTATTATAATATTGTATATGTTATTTAATTTTTATGTTCAATTTGTTGTTAAATATTTATATTTGTTTAGTCATTTTTATATTTGTTAAGTTGATAGTTATACATGTATCAAAAAAAAAGTTGATAGTTATACCACTTGTTATAATTTTTTATAATAAATTTATTAATGCTATTTATTGTTTATATCATTGTATTTTAAGATTTAATAATTTTTTAAATTCGTTAATTTTTGACGTAATTTATTATGTCTTTTATTATTTATGTCTTTATTATTATCTTACAATTCAAATTTTTATTTATGTTTATTTTTTGTTGATTATTTATATTTATTTAGCCATATATTATATTTATTATATTGAAAAAAAATTGTGCTGCAGTGTGGCTTTTTTCCCTTTCTTTTACAGATCAACTAGCGCCTTGCACACTTGATATATCATATACATAATAAGCCTCGTACACAGTGGTAACTGGTAAGCATTTTTCTGTATTATTTTGATAATTTTTTACTATGTTTGTCAATTAGTCAAAACAGATCCAAAATTTAAAATAATATATATCACAAAAGGAAAATTAGGATGAATTACTTTATGTGTTTATAGTTTTAGCCATTTCTGAAATAGGTCCTTATAATTTATGATCGAGTATATAAACTTTTAAAAATTTGAATTTGATCTTTATTAGTTAACAACGTTGAGATTTTATTGGCTTATAGTAAAAAAAACTAAAATAAATTATGGAGACCTATTTGATAAAATATACAATTCTATAAATAAATGTCATTGCCAAATGACAAATCAAAAAGAAATGCAATCCACTTATAATTCAACTTAGCCAGGACACTTGCATGCTCTCACATGGTAGTACTGCTTTTACAACTGGATTAGCATTTTGAACAAATTGCCTCTTAACCTTTTCTTCCATGTGAGTTACCATTTTATTTGATGCTGATAGAGATTTCCCTATTCCAGATTAACAAATTGTTAATCTATTTTTAAGGCACAATTACAAAGATTTATCTTTTGTGTTCAATCATTTTAGTTTAGAATTTGCAAGTCTCAGATGCACATTGTTAAAAAAAATGTGGTTTACCGAAGTAGCCTAAAAAATATAAAGCCAAATGAACAATCAAAATGAAATTATGCCTGCAAGACAGTTATTAATTTTTTTAAGCAAATTTATTGGTTCAACTCAAACTCACAAATATAACCAACATTGTT
>JAVKPL010004884.1:0-23162 GCA_032173675.1 Gastrolobium villosum | reverse complement strand
ACTCTAAAGTACATGTTCCTGGGGGATAATGAAACATATCCGGTGATTGTAAATAACGGGTTATCTGCTGATGATGAGAAGAAGCTGAAACAAGTTCTTTTAAAGCACAAGACTGCTTTAGGATGGTCCATGGCTGATCTAAAGGGTATAAGTCATTCCTTCTGTACGCATAAAATTCTCATGGAGAATGATATCAAACCTGTAAGGCAGCCTCAGAGGAGATTAAACCCCATGATGAAAGAAGTAGTGAGAAAAGAAGTGGTCAAACTTCTTGATGCAGGTATGATTTATTCTATATCAGATACTGCATGGGTAAGTCCTGTACAAACTGTGCCTAAGAAAGGGGGTGTCACTGTGGTGAAGAATGATAAGGATGAGCTAATCTCTACCAGGACAATTACTGGCTGGCGGATGTGTGTCGACTATAGAAGGCTTAATGAAGCAACAAGGAAGGACCATTTTCCTCTCCCTTTTGTGGATCAAATGCTAGAAAGGTTGGTGGGTCACTCTTATTATTGTTTTCTAGATGGATACAGTGGCTATAATCAAATTGCCGTGACTCCTGAAGATCAGGAGAAGACAGCATTCACTTGTCCTTTTGGCGTTTTTGCCTATAGGAGGATGCCGTTTGGATTATGCAATGCACCTGCTACTTTTCAGAGATGCATGTTATCAATTTTCTCGGATATGGTAGAAAAGTTCTTGGAGGTATTCATGGATGACTTTTCTGTCTTTGGCTCTTGTTTTGATGATTGCTTAGGCAATTTGTCTAAGGTACTGAAAAGATGCCAAGAGACAAACCTGGTTCTCAACTGGGAGAAATGTCACTTCATGGTCCAAGAAGGCATTGTGCTTGGACACAAAATTTCAAAGGAAGGTATAGAAGTTGATAAAGCAAAACTGATGCTCATTGAAAAACTACCTCCTCCAATTAATGTTAATGGAGTGAGAAGTTTCCTTGGTCATGCTGGCTTTTATAGAAGATTCATCAAGGATTTCTCTAAAATTGCCAAGCCACTAAGTCAACTTCTGATGAAAGACAATGAGTTTGTTTTCAATGATGCTTGCCTTAAAGCATTTAATTTGCTAAAGGAAAAGCTCACTACTGCTCCTGTCTTGATATCTCCTGATTGGAGTATGCCGTTTGAGTTGATGTGTGACGCTAGTGATCTTGCTATTGGTGCTGTTCTTGGGCAGAGAAGAAACAAACTGTTGCATGTTATCTATTATGCTAGCAAAGTTCTGAATGAAGCACAAGTGAATTATGCAACAACAGAGAAGGAGATGCTTGTTGTGGTCTATGCACTTGATAAATTTAGACCATATCTCCTCGGTGCCAAGACAATCATCTTCACTGATCACGCAGCTATAAAATATTTGATCTCTAAACAAGATGCCAAACCACGACTGCTAAGGTGGATGTTGTTGTTCCAAGAATTTGATTTGGAAATAAAAGACAAGTCAGGGATGGAAAATAAAGTTGCTGACCACTTGTCAAGAATTCGAGAGAAGAACCTGCAAGATGATCCTGCTATAGAGATCAACGATTCTTTTCCGGATGAACAAGTTCTTACAATTTCTTTAAATTTGTCTGAAAAGCCAATTTTTGCGTTGCATGTGGAACCTTGGTTTGCTGATTTTGTCAATTTTAAAGTAATCAAGAAAATACCTCCTAATTTCACAAAGCAACAAGTGAAAAAGTTCTTATATGATGCAAGGAGGTATGTATGGGATGATCCATTTCTGTATTTCCAATGTGTTGATGGAATTTTGAGAAGATGTGTATCAGAGTTGGAAATCAAGGGAATTTTATGGCATTGTCACAATTCTGATTATGGTGGCCATTTTGGTGGGAATAGAACTACCCAAAAGGTGTTGCAAAGTGGCTATTATTGGCCTACACTTTTCAAAGATGCCAGAGAATACGTTGAAAAGTGTGAAAGATGTCAGAAAACAGGGAACATTTCCCGTAAAGATGAGATGCCTCTAAACACTATTATGGAGGTAGAATTATTCGATTTATGGGGGATTGACTTCATGGGACCATTCCCATCTTCCTATTCCAACCAATATATTTTGGTAGCTGTTGACTACGTTTCTAAGTGGGTTGAGGCAACAGCTCTTCCTACTAATGATGCCAAGGTGGTTGTGAATTTCCTGCGGAAGAATATTTTTACCAGGTTTGGAGTGCCGAGAGCAATCATAAGTGATGGAGGCTCTCATTTTTGTAACAAGCAGTTTGAGAATCTGTTAGCCAAGTATGGTGTCAGGCATAAGGTTGCAACACCTTATCATCCGCAGACTAGTGGCCAAGTGGAAGTTTCCAACAGGGAACTGAAGCGAATCCTTGAAAAGACTGTTAGTATTTCTCGGAAGGATTGGTCAAAGAGACTAGATGATGCACTGTGGGCCTATCGAACTGCATACAAAACTCCGATAGGAATGTCTCCTTATCAGCTTGTGTATGGGAAAGCCTGTCACTTACCGGTGGAGCTGGAACATAGAGCCTTTTGGGCTATCAAATTCTTGAACTTTGATGCTACAGTAGCTCTTGAGAAGAGAAAATTCCAGCTGTTAGAGCTTGATGAGTTCAGGAATTCTGCTTTTGAAAGTGCCAGAATATACAAAGAAAAGGCCAAGAAATACCATGATAGCAAGATTGTCCACAAGGAGTTTGAGCCTGGCCAACATGTGTTGTTGTACAACTCCCGACTGAAGCTTTTTCCAGGGAAATTGAAATCCAGATGGACAGGTCCTTTTGTGGTTAAAAAGGCTTTTCCATATGGCACTGTTGAAATATCTCCCATGGATGAAGACAGACCCTTCAAGGTCAATGGCTCTAGGCTGAAGTTCTTTCACGGAGGACCAGTGGTGAAACAGATTGTGGCCCTGCGCCTTAAATCCATTGAGACTTAAAGAGGTAACCGTCAGGCTCGGGACGTTAAACACGCGCTAGTTGGGATGCAACCCAACATTTCTATTTTTTATTTTTGTCTTTCACTACTTATTTTTAGGTACCCAAAAATTAAAAAAGTTGGAGAGAAAAGAGAGAAGTCAGTGAGTCTACGCTTGAAGCGTAGAACTCTACGCTTCAAGCGTAGAGCAGATTAAAAGGACAGTGGGTCTACGCTCCAAGCGTAGAACCCTACGCTTCAAGCGTAGAAAAGGTGAGTAAACAGAGGCTGAGCGCTCCAAGCGTAGACACCTACGCTATCAGCGCAGAAATTCAGCAAGTCAGTAGGTCTACGCTTCAAGCGTAGAACCCTACGCTTGAAGCGTAGACTTGGAATTTGGAAAGGCTGAGGCAGTAAGTCTACGCTTGAAGCGTAGAACTCTACGCTTCAAGCGTAGAACGGGTTTAAGTTACGAAACCCTATTTTCTTTTCCTCCCAGCGCCGCGAACCTCATTCCTTCTCCCTTCCCCCTTCCATCTTCTCTTCTCTCCTTTTCCCTCCTCTCTACCCACAAACCACCAACCTTCAACCACCATTCTCCTCCTTGCCTTCAACCACCGCAAACCACCACCACAACTCCTAACCCACCACCACAAACCACCATCTTCCATCATCCTCCTCCCAGCCTTCATCCACCATCTTCAAGTCTTCCACCACCATACACCACCGCGCTAACCACCGCCGTCAGCCACCACTCTTCAACCTTCAACCGCCACTTGCTTTCATTTTCATCTTCTCCACAACTCCACCGTTCGTTGACGTTGGGAAAAATTTAATTGGGTTGAATTTTGGCCAATTGTTTGGGCACATTTACTGCAAATTTTGAATTTCTCAAATGGCTGGAGACAAGGTAATCCCTTTATTTTTTTACTGAGAAATTGCATGTTGATATACATTGCTTGAGTAAATGTTGATAAAAATTCACATTGGGATTGATTGCTGATAGTGTGCTGATTGACTTTCGCTGAGAATATGCATTGCCATTTCGTATAAATGCAAATTGTTCAATGATAATGCTGGTGTTAGTCATGATAAAATATAGTGTCTTGATACAATTGTTGATTCACATGATTAATGGGGGTTGGATCTGTTGATATGAGTTGATAGTTGGAATTAAATCTGGGAATTGAGCTGAATGCTGTCATCAAAATTGAACTGAATTCTTTTGCTGATAATATTTAGTATTCCACCATGTATTGGGAACTTTTCTGATTTTCAGGAAAAAAGGATTGCTAAAACCAAAAAGGGTATGGAAGGGTCATCTGTTGCTAAGAGACCCCGCACCAATTTTGACTCCAGAAGGTTTTTGTCTGCCGAAAAGCAAGACTTTTATGAAACTAAGCTGAAGGATAAAAATGTGATAAAGGAGAGGGGGTTTGATTTGGGAAATCTCCTGCTCTTTGATGAAATTTATTCAGTTGTTCAGAGGAGACAATGGAGAACATTAGTGACCTTCCCACAAGACAGTTCAGGGCGAATTCTAAGAGAATTCTTAGCTAATGCTGATAAGGGAACTGTCAATGCCACCCGAAAGAGCTGGGTGAGAGGGAAGGAAGTACCCTTTGATGCTGGCACAATTGAAGAGTTCCTGCAAACATCATACAATCCAATTGCTGAGTGTGAATTCGTCCGACTCTTCAATATGATGCAGCCTTCGGAAGGATATTACAGGGAAGAGATGCCTCTTATTGCTGATGAGATCCGAGAGAGGATAACCAGTCCATTCTCTGAATGGAAATTTAGACAGGGTCTCACCAATGTACCTGAGAAGTTCACTAGACTCTGCCTTACTGGTGAGGCTATCAGTTGGCATACTTTTGTGAATGCTACTGTCATTCCCTCTACAAACAAAAGTGATGTAAATGTTGAGAGGGCAGTCCTGTACTACGTGCTGATGGGAGATAGAAATCTGAACATGGCTACTATCCTCTCTGACAGAATTGTCCATCTTATCACTCAAAGCAAGGACAACAGTCTGTTGGTTCACAGCTCCTTGATCTCTCACCTATGTATTCGAGCTGGGGTTGAAATCCCCGCTTCTGAGCCATTAGATGTGAAGGCTGAAAAGCCTATGACCAAGATTGCTTTGGGGGGTTATTACAAAGAGTCAGAGAAACATGCAGCATGGCTTTTAAATAGCCAAGCCCATCCTATACCTCCTCCAGAACAACAGGATCCTTCAGCACCTCAGGCACCTCAGGCATCTTCAGCTTCATCCTCCGCTCGCCAGCCACTTTATGAGGATTCTCCCATCATCCTGGAAATGCATGCTATGATGAAGGCCATGTGCCTGAAGATGGGGATCGATCCAGCAGATCCTCCTAGTTCCTTCCAGCAGTATACCATGGAGGAGTGATCGCTGGATTCTTTTTGTCTTTCCTCTCTGATTTTGTTAGATTTTAGTTTTAATTTTGTTTTTAATGACCGATAGGATCTTGTTAGGGTCACTGCTACTTTATGGATTTGTTCTTCCAAGGGTATTTTTCACTGTTTTGCTAATACTTTTATGTTAATGATGTGTGTTTCAATTGCGCAGCAGTCCTTATTGATTACATTTAGTTATTGCTGGGGACAGCAATTTCTAAAATCGGGGAATGGTGGTTAGCCTTGCCCTGATCATTCACTATAGCTGCAATTGTGGAACTACACTTCATTTCAGGGGAGATATTCGAACTAGTTTACTTTTCCATTTTTAAATATCTGTCTTTGTTATAGTTGACCTTAAAAATTCAGAAAAATTTTTAAATTTTTTTGGAATATGCTTGCTGATAATCTCAGATTTAGGTGTTGCTTTCCTAGCAAGTGATTGAGTTCATCTTAGGAAGTACATTAAGTTGTGAAATTTCTGGCATGATGTCACTTGGCATGAGTAGATTTTATGATTGCTCGTTTGTCTGAATTATGAAAGTAAACTGGCCTTTGAAGGCCGATGCATGTAAGGTGTAAAACAAAAATTTTACTGCGGAACATACATGCACTCATAGATTCATGCTTTAAGACAGCATGATGTTACCTTGTTTTGGCCTGATCAGTCAGGGAGATGAGATGTCAGGCTTGAAGGGTTCAAACCCTCTAATGGTGATCCACACCACCGTTCGTCTATGATGCAAGAACTCTTTCTTGAAAGCCACCAGATGAACACCACAATGAGGCTTGCTATGCGCACAAGTGGTGAGGGTGGAGGCTAGGTATCCTGTTTGGAAAGGTGTACTGAGCTACCCTACAGAATGGTGCATAGAGGAGGAGAGTTGGCTTGGTTTTCCAATGAAACCTAAGGTGAGGAACATGTCTATTTATGCGCACCCTTTGGAGAGGAGGAGGGAATTCATTCATTCAAAATGAAAAACAAACTTTCAAATTTCTTTGAAAGTTATGCATGAAACAGTGTGATAAGGTGGAACTGTTGCAAAACAAACTTTGCCAACAACCTCAAATCTTATCCACATGAATTTAAATTCAAATTAATTTAAACTTAAATTCATAAACTATCATATAGTATATAGTTTTCATGCGCATAATTCAGCCCTATAAAGGGTCCAAATACATTGAGCAGTTGCATTCAAAATTTGAATCAACTTACCCACTGATTCCCTCAACCACCAAATCTGAATGGAGGTTTGTTTTAAGTGATAAGATAACACTCTTATCACTTAAAAGTGATGCACCAAACAGCCTAGGGAGAGCCTCCAAAGATGCTTCTTCATCCAAGGAATATGCTCCAATAAGATCCTGTCTTATCCTTTTGTTATGAAACAACTTTTCAAAACCAATTCAAATTCGAATTCAAACACTTGAATTCAAACGTTCAAACATTCAAATTCAAAATTCAAAATTCAAAATTTCAAATTTCAAATTCAAAATTCGAATTTCAAAATTCAAATTCAAATTCAAATTCAAATTTTAAAATTCAAATTTCAAATTTCAAATTTCAAATTCAAAATTCGAATTTCGAAATTCAAATTCTAAATTCAAATTTCAAAATTCAAATTTCAAATTCAAAATTCGAAATTCAAATATTTGATTATTAATTTAACTAATTAAATTAATTAGTAATGGCTTGGACTATCCAAGCCCATTACTAAACTCCATGCACCACCCACCCATTTAGGTGGGCTTCCAAACAACTTCTTGGGCTAATAACATTATTAGGCCCAATACCTTTAAAGCTAGTCCATCATAACTACAAGGTGTTAGTGTGTGACCCATTAGGTCCAACTTAGCTACTGACATAACTGGGCTTGGGCCCAACAAGCCCACAACCCAATTAATGACAACACAGAGCACTAGCAATGCTTTGTTGCCCCAGAACTAGTCAGATTAATGACTTGATCATCCTATTGCACATATTTGGTTACCGTATGTATTTCCCTTCGTCTCGGTTATCTTCCCATTAACCTAGGGTAAGGAAATGTATCAACCCCTGCGGTTTTGGGTAAGCTTTATTCGAAATAGGGAATCTTCAATTTACTGACTCTAAAGGCAGATCATCTCATGATCTCTTTTACTATGCATAGATTCCCGAGTCCCTGTAAATGTCATCCCGATTTCTCCGGTTTACAGATAACCTAATCTCTCACAGAGATTTGACGAATTCCTTCAGCTTATTACCCTAGCCCTGTGCCCTTTAAGGACACGCCCAACAGTATACCTATGAGTCTCCATGTTTCAGGCAGACGAGGTATACAATCAAAACATGCCTTCAAGAACACAGTCTAGGTAATAACTTTTGGTCTAAGGAAAGACACACCCAAACATAAAGAGATTACTCTAATGACACTATCTGTGAGATTTCCTCATAGAGTCTCTTTTTGTGTCTGTTCAGTGCGAGCTATACTCTTATAGGTCCACCCACGACTTTAGCTAAGATATCTCCATATCTGCATATCCATATACAAGTAGATAAGTCGTACTAGTCTTTACTCGAGATCACTGATCCCCAAACTCAGTGTCTCTAGACTAGGAACATATAATTAGGAATAGACATGCAATATCCTTGAATCCTCATGATCGTGATCTCATCACAGATACTCAAGAGATACCTGTTCTATTCCAAGGGGTTTATCCAGTTCATTCATATAATATTAACAGTAATATCGAGACACAATATGAAACTGAATAAATAGTGCTTACATTTATTTGCGACAAATAAAGTTCTACATCTAGTGTCCTTTATTTAATCAAAAGATTGTCTCTAGGACACCCATATGCTAACAAATTATGTGCTAGTATACATGATATGCCTGATATTCTTTTGAGAATCTAGTCTGAAATCATAGCCTTTGAGGTTTGAGCCAAAACAATAAATTTTTTATTCTGAGAGGCTTCACTGTGGTAACACTCTAGAACTTGGTCTGTTTCTCTACAATGCATGCATTTTAATTGACATGATAAGGCAGTTTGTTCTTGATAGCCCTGGCCATATAGCTCACCTATATAAATGATTTTTCCATTGTTACCCCCTTGAGCCTAAGCCTGTTCGTTGATAATTCACCTGAATATTGCTTAGCCTATATCCATGTTGACTTACCTTAAGTGAGATTGAATTGCTGATTCTTTTAAAAGAGAAAAGAAAATGTCTAAGGTAAGCTCCACTAAACTAAGCAATTGAAAAGGGGAAAAAAAAAGAAGAAACATAAAAATCTAGAAAAAGGAAAAGAAAAAAATGTGTGTGAAGCATTATGAATAAACGTGGTCAATATAGGAATTGACTTCCCGAAATTCTGTGGGCAAGTTAGTGGAGCAAAACTTATGAGTTGAAATTGTTTAAATTATGTTATCTTCAGTTTTTCAATCTCATAGTTATTTAAAGTCACTTTCCATATAAATTCCTACCTTTAGCCAGGCCAAATTAAAACCATTGAAAAGTCCTTTTGATCAGTTAATGCATGCGTTTGAATTCTTCATTTTTAAGGATCTTGAGAATATGATCAAGCCTATGGCAGTGTTACGGCTGTGATGGATGTGTACATCTGATACCCTAAAAACACCTGAGTGGGAGTGATATATTTTGTCTTGGTGAGGGATATTCAGACTAGATTCAGATTTTTTTTAGAGAATAGAGGCAGTATTGAAAGTTCTTGCAGTAATTCAGTCAGGCATGGCATAGTAATTTCTTCGATTGTTTGGATGATATTGTGCCGAGATACTGCTGTAAACTTTTCTAAGTTCGAATCAGTTTATTGCTGGGGACAGCAATGTCTAAATCTGAGAATTGTTTGATATGCTCCCAGCATATATACTTTTATAGATCAAAAAGTATTGAATCAGATCTAAAATTGTGTATAAAGGTGTATATATGGTGAAATTATTGAATAAAACTTGTCAGACACTCTCTCACTCAAATTCTTTATGTTTATAGGAGAAAAAGGTCAAATAAAGGAGCAGGAAGAAATCAGACAGTATCTCCACGCTTGGAGCGTTCAATTCAACGCTTGGAGCGTAGGAAGAGACCCAAGGCAGTGGGTCTACGCTTCAAGCGTAGAACCCTACGCTTGAAGCGTAGACAAGGAAAATCAGACAGTGTTTCTACGCTTGGAGCGTGGATCCTGCGCTCCAAGCGTAGGATTGAAATGGACAGCTGTCAGTTGCGAGGAAAGAAGAATCTTGAGGAGTATAAAAGGGCAAAAGACAGCCCTAAACAACACAACTGGTCATTCTGAAGAAAGGTTAGGGCATTCGGATCCATAGGAGTGTAACCTTTGATGAAGTCCCTTTAACGTGTGTAGTTCCCAAAAACTCTTCCTTATCTTGTTCTCTCCCAGGCACAGGACGCAGGAGTCCGTTTTTGTGCTCCATATCTGCTGGTGTTCCATCCGAGACGCGGCGGTCATGGTCGAGAGCGGCGACGGTGGATGCCCAACGCGGGTTTCCTTGAAGCAAGGTTGCCTGGTCTTCCCAGGTCGAGTCCTCCGGTGGTAGTCCGAGCCACTGGACCAGGACCTGAGGGATCAAGGTGCTCCTTCGCCAGACGGATCTGGTGGCTATCACTCCACACGGAGTCAGAGCGAGTGGTGTTGCGGCTGGTGTGTTCGGGAGATGTGGATCTGATAGTGGTGACCGGGTTTGAACGGACGGAGAAGGGACACATGAAAAACATCATGGATCCGTGAAGAAGGTGGAAGCTTGAGGCGGTATGCAACCTGACCTATCTTGTTCAAGACCTCGAAGGGTCCGTAATAACGCAAACTCAGCTTCTGGGATGAGCGACGGTGAACGGAAACCTGACGATAAGGCTGTAGTCGAAGCAAAACGAGATCGCCAACGGTAAAGTTCCAATCTTTACGTTTCTTGTCGGCTTGGGCCTTCATCATTTGTTGTGATTTCTGTAGATTTTCTTTTAATGCCTGTAAAATTGTGTGTCTAGCTGTCAGGGTAGAATCGACGGCCTCATTAGGGGAAGAACCCAAACAATAGGCCACCAGGTCCGTCCATATGGAATCTGGGGTAGGCAAGGGTTGGAAGAGTCCAAAAGGGGCATGGGTAGATGGTTTGAGTTTTTGACAGATCTCACTTTAGAGATGTAATCTTTCACAGTTTTGTGCATTCCTTTCCAGGTGAAATTGCGGGTCAGACGGTGAACAGTGGCGGTGACACCCGAGTGACCACCTTGCTTGGCATCATGGACTTCGTGAAGCAAATGGGGAATTATGGCGGAAGCAGAGGGCAAATAGATGCGTTGTTTGTAGAATAGCAGTTGATTTTTGTACTGCCAGTCTGGCCATAGGCTGGGATCATGTTTTAATTCGTGTATGATGTTAGTAGTGTATGGGTCTGTAAGCAATTCGGACTGTAATATGGTAGTGAAATTTAACGATGGGCCAGTGATGGCTGCCAAGTGAGGGGTCTGGGAAACAGAGGTACCCTCCATTTGTCTAGACAATCCGTCGGCAACTATGTTTGCCTTGCCGGATTTATAGACAATAGTATAATCATACCCCAATAACTTAGAGAGGAACTGTTGTTGCTCCGGGGTCTGTATAACTTGTTTCATCAAATTGTGAAGGCTCTTGTGATCTGTACGAATCACAAAGGGCGAACCTAACAAATATTGACGCCACTTAGAAACCGCCGCCGTAATTGCAAACATTTCACGGGCATATGTTGACTTACCCTGCATCATGGGGGCTAACTTGCGGCTGTAAAAAGCCAGGGGTTTATCATTTTGGAGAAGGACCGCTCCAATACCCACACCTGAAGCGTCTGTTTCCATCACAAAGGGTTGAGTGAAATTGGGGAGGCCCAAAATGGGAGCAGAAATTAATCTTAACTTGAGGTCCCGAAAGGCGCAATCAGCCTTTAAATTCCAATGAAAACCGGACTTAGAGAGTAAATCAGTGAGGGGGACGGCAATGGAGGCATAATGGCGAATAAACTTTCTGTAATAGCCAGATAAACCCAAAAATGCCCGGAGTTGTGTCACTGTAGATGGAGTGGGCCAATCAGAAATTGCTTGCAGTTTGCTGGGGTCGGGTTGGACACCTGATCCTGAAATAATATGGCCCAAAAATATAATAGAAGGTTGAGCAAACAGGCATTTGGAGATTTTAGCATATAGGGAGTGAGCCCGTAGTGTAGCCAAAACTGTCGTGAGGTGATCCCAATGTAGGGATGCTGATGGGCTATAGATGAGGATATCATCAAAGAACACCACCACAAACTTACGCAAATAGGCAGAAAAAACCTGATTCATAGTAGCCTGAAAAGTTGACGGAGCATTGCTCAAGCCAAAGGGCATCACGAGGAACTCATAGTGACCGTGATGTGTGCGGAATGCTGTCTTATGTATATCTGGTGAGTGCATGCGGATTTGGTGGAAACCAGATCTGAGATCAAGTCGGGAAAAAATAGTTGCCCCATGTAGTTCATCGATTAACTCATCAATGGTAGGGATCGGAAACTTATCTTTGATAGTAATAGCATTTAAGGCCCTATAGTCCACACAAAACCGCCATGTACCGTCTTTTTTCTTGACCAAGAGAACCGGGGAACTATATTCAGATTGGCTATGGCGAATCAAACCCGACGACAGCATTTCCGAAATCATTTTTTCAATCTCATTTTTCTGGTAGTGAGGGTAGCGATAAGGCTTGACCTGGACGGGTTTAGCATCAGTGGCTAGTGAAATGCGGTGGTTAAGTTGGCGATCTGGGGGCAAAGTGGTTGGTACCTCAAAAACATCGGAAAAATCTTGAAGTATAGTGGATAGGGGCAACGGTGTGGTTGAAGCAGTGGTAGAAATTGGGGCTGTGGGGGATAGATGGGGGGTGGATGTTAGGCACATGACACAAGAGGAAATAGAATCATGAGTGAGCAGCTTGTGTAATTGGGCTGAGGTAATAGGAGTAGGCCCAATAGAGTGATGGCCATGTAAGATGATCTGATTACCAGAATGTGTGAAAGCCATAGTCAAAGCTGCATAGTCAGTAATAATTGGTCCAAGTGTTGCTAACCATTGAACACCCAACACAACATCTGCACCCTTAAGGTCTAAAACAAATAAGTCAACAACAAACGAATTGGTTTGCATGAGTAAAGGAACGCCCGAACAAGAGGCTGAGCAAGTAAGGGTATCGCCATTACCAACATGCACATTGAAGGGGGTAATGGCATGCATAACCAGGTGAAGATAAGAGGCCATTCGTGGGGTAATAAAATTGTGGGTACTACCGCCATCAATTAAGATTTGCACAACTGTTCCAGATATGGTACCTGTAAGTCTGAATGAATTAGAAGTTCTGTGGCCAAACAAAGCATTCAGGCTTATTTCTGGTGTTGATTGCTCCTCAGGAGGAGGTTCCCCATCTGGTGGTATAGTACCATCGTCATCCTCAGATCCATCCAGGTATAAAAGGGACGCGCGCCCTTTACAGCGATGCCCAGCTGTAAATTTTTCGTCACAATTGTAACACAAGTTTTTCTCTCGACGGGCTTGTCGTTCGGCTAGGGATAAGTGGCGAATAGGTAAAGCTGACATGGGGATAGGATTTTTTGCAGGGGGTAGTGGTGGTGATGGGGAAAGTGGTTGGGAGTGGTTGGACTGAGTGGAAAAGGAGGTGGTTCGTGGAACCCAGGGTTTCAGTGGTCTGTCTGTACTGAGCTTCTCTTCATAAACTTTGGCATATGCTAGTGCATCGTGAACGTCTTGGGGTCGGTGGACCAAAACTGAGCAACGAATCGTCGATTTTAATCCCGCCAAAAATAACCCCTTCTTAACAGTGACGGATAACCCAGGAATTTTGCGTGACAGCTGCTCGAAAGCGGCGTAGTATTCGGTAACGGTGCCGGTTTGCTGAAGTTTAGCAATAGCGACAGCTGGATCTTCAAATTCCGTCGGGCCAAAACGCTTTTGTAAAGCTGTGACAAAGGAATTCCAGTCTGGAATCAAACCATCTTGGTCCAAAGACTGAAACCAGGATGACGCAGGTGGATCCATGTTGAATGAAACCAGCAAAAGACGTTCATGGTTAGGGATATTATAGAAACGAAAATATCGTTCTATAGCAAATAACCAATCAGTGGGTTCCCCGTTAGCAAATCTGGGAAAATCTAATTTCATTTGGCGTTGACGGTGAGGCTCATGTGTGTGGCTGGAAGACGTGTGGGAAGGGCCAGAGCCCAATACGCCCGCATTCGGATCTGTGAAAGCTGGTGATGAATGTAGAACGGAGAGGACGTCCTGTAACTGTTTCTGTAGGGTATCCATGTGTTGAGTATGGGATAGCTCCATAGCAGTAAAACGGCGGTCCTGGGCGAGTTCCAAGTTGGACATATGCTCCTGCAATGAAAGGCGCGGCTGCTGGAGGTCTTGAACCTGCTGGGAGACATCACGGAGGCGTGTATTTTCGGCCATGTGAGGTCAATGAAAGCACCAATGTAACCTTTGATGATTTTAGATAGAATAGAAGAGAGGAGAAAAGTGAGATGAGAGAAGGAAGAAGAGAGGTAGAGAGAGAGTTTTACTTTAAACATAACTCTTTCATTACTCCTTGTGACCTAAAATAGACAAAAGACAAGATGGCACTATATGGGCCAAGACAATGCAGAAAATAAAATAACCAAACGGGCTTAAAACATTACTAGCCCACTATATAATCTGTAAGCTTCTTGGGCTGCCTTAATTGTGTCCTATCTCGCAGCCTTACACCCATTGTGGCATTGGAGGAGCCCGTAACAAGGAGGAAGGAGTCTGGAGATTCAGAGAGAAAAACATTCTTCTTCTACCTTTCTGTAGTTTTTATGTTTTGATGTTTTCATTGAATATTGGATTTTTAGCCATGATAATGGTTGGCTAGAACCCCTTTGTTGTGGTTAGGGTCACGAACCCTTGTGAACCCCTGATACAATGGATTGAGTTTATATTTATATATATATCCTTTGAATTTCGTTCTATTCTGATCGTATTGTTATTGTTATTATTAGATCTAATCAATCTAGTAATCGATGGTAAATTTGGGGATTAGGGCCAACAAGAGGAATCTGCGGTGGTTAATCCATAAAGGGAATAGAACGACGGTATGAACATGATCTAGGGATAGACATAATTCATATTGTAGATGTCTGAATTATCAATCTTTATGCTTGATCTCATATAGGGCACCTCAAGGAATTAGTGTTTTATATGGGGTTAAAGGGTTAATTCTTCAAGGGATTGAGAATTAACTACTGATATTTTTATATGATAATTATCTAATTTCGCAATATATATATTGATATTTAAACTTAATCCAAAGTAAAAGGTGGGGATCATCGTTAAGTGTTCTCTAACTGCAGCGCTTTCTCATAAATTTCTAAACTTTCATTTTGTTGGATTTCAACTATTCAAAAAAAGAACAAAAATACGTTTTATTTTACAAATCAAATTTCTACACAATCCTGACATTCGTGTTAAAAATCTCTTGGATTATTTAATCTTCAAAGGAATAGTTTAATTGATTTAGATACACTCTCTGTGGATTCGACCTGACTTACTACTTATTACTTGCGCGATTCGGTACACTTGCCGATCCACGTCACCACCCTTTCCCCCACCCTTGGTATTCTGAAATAGTTTCAGAACCAATTTTTTTCCTAATATTGGGAATCAAAACAAGATAATCACAATAATCATCTTTAGGAAAGCATCAACCACATCAAATTGCAGTTATCCGTGAAATGTGTACATAAAGTCATGTAATACAATCACAATGTCTTTATCCGTACTCTTACTTGGTGTATAAAAACTACTCAAATATCAGGAATTGGGACAAATGAGAGACCAAACACTACACCAAAACTGGGGATTAGCGGCGGTTTATTTTGGATTTAGCGGCGGTTCAAACCGCCACTAAAAAATATAGTGGCCAATTGAAAACCGACGTAGAAAATGGTGACGTTAAATAATTTAGCGGCGGTTTACATATACCGTCGGAATAACCGCCGCTATTCAAAAACCGACGCTGAATTTATTGAAACCGCCGTCATTTATTAAAATTAAATAAATAATTTTGATATATTGCGACGGTTCTAAACCGCCGCTAAATCATGTAATTCATTTAAAATTATATTTTTTAATAAATTTTTATATAATATAATTCATTTAATTTTTATATTTTTAATTTACTTTTGTGGTGGTTTTAAAGATTATAAATAATTATTTTTTGGTAAACAAAAATTTTAAAATGCCACTGAATTGTGTAATTCATTTAAATTAAATAATTTTAATCAAACTTTTGCAATAATTTAATTTATCATAAATTCATTCATTTTTTATAATCAAACCTGTTATTATAACATTAAATATTTAAAAAAACTAAATACAATTGTAAAATCAATTTAAAAAGTCTATCATTAAAAATTAATAGATCCAAATATATGACAAAAACAAAAGTACATAAATCTTTTACAAATTAATCATAAAAGTAACCACAATGTCGCTACAACTACAAATGTTGATATTTTTATAATTAATCCTAAAAATTAATCATAAAATTAAATACCTACAAAAAAATAACAACTTACTTAATCATTAATAATAGTAGTTAATTCAACAGGTATAGATAGAGATATATTTTGATACAATTTAAGAAGCAATACTTCCATTGATTTTCTTTTCTGAACTTCTAACTGTAACCGTGACATGTTGGTGTCAGTAGAGGATCCTCCATTAGAATTATAGAACCACTAACATTGTACCATTGATAACCAAATCCAAAGATTTGTGAAGGACATACACCAGGTACACTTCTAAGTCGTCCAGGATATTCCTTGCCAAACACTTGGCCAAATAGAATCATTAGGTGCAACCGTTGAAGTCACATTTCCTTCACTTTCAATCTCGTTAATCTTCTCCTATATAATTAAGGTTACAAGAAAGAATAATTTGTCCAAAAATAAGAAAATAAAGAATTGTCAATCAAAAATAGTTAGATCAACAAGAACATCTATAGAAAAAGTATATATAGAAAAAATGGTTACACAATACTCAGCATCAATCCCAACCTTGTACTTAGTTGGTTTTCGCCAAAACACCGTAAAATATATATAAAACATTATACTCAAGCATATGTTTTTTCCACGTGCAGATTTCTTTAACTGGAACAGAGTATCAGAGCACATACATTATTTTTGCTTTTACCTATATAATTGCTATTAACAGCTGAGTTATTTATTGCACATGCATCCAATCAATGAGGCTACATGGTAAAATCACTATAATTTCTAACAGTAAAGCTAGTACCACAAACTTATGGCCACTAAAAAACATAACTCTTTTTGTTTTGTGGCACGATTTTATATATTGTCTAACAGGGTTCTTAAATAATATAGCACAGAGTTGCTCCATCCTCCTAGTCATATGTGTCATGGTTGCATCTCGTGTAGGAAACTCTTGCGTTATAATTGCTCATATAAATGACACTAAATATGTCCCCATAGATATAAACATACGGATCAGACATGGATCCACATAAAATATGCCAAATGGTAAAAGTATCAAATGATTTAGGTAATAAAAAATCAAAGCCTTGGTTCTCAGAAACATTTCAATTCTAATTCACATCAACCATTGTAAGGGGAAAAAAGGATCCATTACTAACCGATGTGTCTGCCGCATTTCCATCATCATCACAAGCTGAAATACAAATTGCTAATCCTCCTCCCGTGCCTTTGTAACCAGCTCTGGGGTTTCTGTGATCCTCCCATCCATAATAACCTTTTCTGCTTCAACTAAAAAGAATCAGATCCAGATTTACCAATGTAAAAGATTGAAGCCTAAAGATGTTATAAGTCCTACAAGTAATAAAAGTGGCACAAAATAATTACCCTGTAGACTAATTCTCTATTTTTTTATAGTTACCCTGCAGACTAATCTCTCATTCCAATAATGGAATGACTTCAAAAAATTTAAGATTTAATCATAATTAAGGCATTGTATCATATTTTGCAAATAATCAAATTTATTGACAATATATATCAAGAGCTGGCACAAAAGCTGATCAGCTTACTAGTAACAATGGTAGAAATAAAATTCCCAAAAACTCAGAACAAACTACATCGAAATCACAGATTTCACCTGAACGAGCTTCAAGTTTTTCATTTCTGAATGAATGTTAGGAAAAATGGCACAAACCTTTGATTCCCTACAGAAATCTGCATTTGAAAACCATATCTCATCAACTACTACTTCGGGACTTTTAGGCCTCTCATTAAATGCAACTGAAGAAATAGAAGAAGTTAAAACAACTCGTTTCACATATGGAGATTTTACACATGATTTAAGAACATTAAGAGTTCCCTTCACTGCTGGATCAATTAATTCAGCCTGAAATAAAGAAAACAAGAGTTAACAGTGGATAAACAGGCAGCTGAAATGTACTTACTTCTAAATAAAAGATTCTCCAAACTTCCTTTTTGCATAAACTCATAAACTAGAAGCCTGTTTTCACCCTCCAAACAACAACCAATAAGTTTCACCAGATTTTCATGGTGAAGCTGCCCTAGATAATGGACTTCTGTCTGCCAACATAAAGGATGAAAAATCACTCGATACCAAGCAAGAAAAATTAGTCAAAGGGAAAAAACAAAATTGATCTATGGTTCTTGTTACACATACAAGCCATTCTGTTAGGTCCGAGGTAGACCGTATTGCTATACCGGATGGTATGCGCTCAGAGATGATGTATATGCCCAATTTACTAGGCTATATGCCGAGGTCCCAATCACTGCGCACCAGCAATAGGCTTTCTAACCAGGGGGTGGTGTGTGTGCACAATGAGTGGAATAAGCTAGGCGATTCAGAGTTCTTATTTATAGAGGTACCTGGCTCGGCTGCTGAGCTCCATTGTTGAGATTTCGTCCGACTTGGTCGGCCTCAACGGGCATGTTTGGGTCAGTTGAGATTTTGCCATATCTCCATCCGAGATATTCTCGAAAGACGGTTGAGCGAGCTTCATCCGTAACAGTTGCCCCCCAGCTCGGGATTCCGAAAGTCGGAATGCCGAGATTCTCTGGTTTAATTAGCCGTTCTTCACCTTGCCATTTATTCCACGTGTAAACTATGTCGGAGGTCGTAACTCTTCGAATCTTGTTATGATTTTCGATCAGATTTGTGAGGTCAGTGGATTTTAAATGTCGGAACCCTTGATATGACCTTTCAGCTTTCTGACCTTTCGTCTTATTACCACTTTCTGTCCTTTCGTCTTACTCCTGCAGTGACGGTTACAACAGGACACGTGTACTCCCTTTACTGGCAGTTCCGCCCATTGGGCAGGTAAACTACTCTGAGCCTAGAGTAGGCCATGATTGTGATCATTAACTGCAGGTAGGCAGCGCAGGTGGTGCAGGGCGTGCAGGGTGTGCAGGGCGGCGAAAATCCTCTTTTTCCCCTGATGCCTCAGACGTTTGGGAGACCACCCTTTGGTCTTCCACCCCCTCTCAGCCCTATAAATTCGCATCAGTTCATTACCACCTCCCCTTTCCTGCTCTCACGCGTCTCCTAGGGTTGGGTTTTCTGCATATTCCTCCTGTTTGTCCCAGTGTTCTTCGTTCACATTTCTTCTACCCAGTTTTGCACCAGGTAATTTTCTCTCTCTCTTGTAGATTTCTGTTTTTTTTGTTCGTTTTCTAGCTGGTAAGGAGTGTTTCTTGTCTTACCCACCCTTTAAGTGGGTAATGGACGCTCCTGGTAGTTCTAGTGGCCGAAATGATAGTAGAGAGGTGTCTGAGGAGATGATAGGTAGGTTGCCACGATCCGTTCAGTACTGGTTTTATGGTAGGGAGTATACCGAAGAGGAGAGGCTTCAGCAGCTTCTCCGAAGTCACCGAGGAGGTCGTCAGACCTCCAGAGGTGCTCGTGGTAGGAGAGGTAGAGGTCGGAGGGGACGCAGGGGTGGACACCCCCAACCATCTTTTACTAGAGGTGCATCCTCCTCGATTCCTCAGGCTTCAATTTCTGGATCAAGTTCCTTTTCCGAGCCAGTTCCCTTGTCTTTTATTCTTCCTCCTCCACCGTTTGGACAAGGTTCGGGGTCTGTTTTAGATCGGATCCCACCTTTCCAATTAAGTAATAGTTCTTCCAGCATTTCTTCATCCGAGCTGGGTTTTCCCAAATCGGAAATCCCTTCCAGTTTTGATGACTCGGCATCCAGTCAGGTGCCCTTCGTCGATCTCCTTAGTAGTTCTGACGACTCTATCCCTTTTTCTTGGAGTCCAGGCCCGTTACCATCTGATTTAGATGATTCTGGGTCAAGTCAGGTTGATTATATTTCTGATCCGACTCCTTCGTGTTCCAGGGACCTGACAATGGACAATTCTGATGTCAATGAATGGGTTCTTCTAGAAATCCTTCATATGCGGTCAGTAATGACTCCAGCCGACGTCTCCCAGCTTCCTCTTGGGAATCCTGAGGGGGTCGACCTTCTTCCACCGGGTGATTTTCCGGTATGCGCAGGCCCCATATCAGATGAGCCCTGCTTCTTCTTTTTCTACCGGGATCTGGTCACAAAGGTCGGAATTTGGCTTCCGTTCACAGACTTCCAAATGGCCGTGCTGCGTCGGATTCGAGTAGCGCCTTCCCAACTTCACCCAAACTCGTGGGCTTTTATCCGTGGTTTTGAGCAATTGTGCTCTTACCTCTTCCTTCCTTGTACAGTCCCCCTCTTTTATTTCTTTTTTGATGTTTATACGGCTCGGAGTGGTGCCGAGTTAAAAGAGAGGAAAGGGTGGGTTACCTACCGAGGTACCCCTGGTAGGGGACTTTTCATTCCTTACTCTCAGTCCTTTAAAGGCTTTAAGAATGCCTATTTTAAAGTGGCTTCTCGTCCTGATTCCCTCCCCTGGTTTAGCAAGGAGCTGCTGGATGATGGGAACCTATTATGCCACTTCGAGTTGTATTGGACGCGAAAACACTATCGACGTCGTCCAAAACACTACGCCACTCCTTTGTCCGCGCTTTCCAGAGCTGAGAAATTCGCGGTGCGGATTTTAATCGAGTATACTGACGATTACGGCGTCATCGACTTAAGTCGGATAGTAAATAAGTTTGGAGATGATGCTATTTATGAGTTTGGTATGTATGTCAAGTTTTTTATTTATTTTTGACAATATTCTCTTTTTGGTGCTCTTTGACAATGCATTTTCTGATTTTCAGTTGGCATGACGTCGGCTGAATATAAGAAGTATCTACCCAAGCGAGCTGGCAAGGGCAAGTCGCGAGAGCTGCCCCTCCTGAACCCGAAGCGTCAAAGCGACGGCGGATAGACATCATCTTGGTGGAGGACCCACCTGCTGACGAGGTGGTTCCTATTGATATTTCTCCCCCATCACCAAGTCCAGCTGCGATTCCTGCTTCCCAGTGGACCCAGGGGACCCTCCTCAGTTTGGAGCCAGGGGAGCTGTGGAAGTCAGGTGTTTCTGACCGTCTCAGGGCAGCTTTGAAACCTCCCCCTGGTCTCTTTCTGGATTCGGGCCTGACTTCTTCTGTGAGGGTCATGTTGAAGCGGATGGAGGAGGACACCTTAAAGACGACCTCATTGATCCAGATATTTCAGGACCTCCTCCAGAATCTGGACCAGGCGAATGCGGCCAAGTCATCCCTTACTGCTAAGGTCGTGGAGTTAGAGCGATCTAAGTCCGCCCTGGAGGTTAAATTTGGGGAGCTGCAGAAGGAGGCGGACATGGCGAAGGAAGACCTGCGCCTGGCCAACTCTAAGGTCGGTGAGCTGAGTGCCGAGAAAGAAGCCCTTACCAAATCTTTAGGAGATAAAGACGTCCAACTTCAGGCGCTTCAGACTCAGCTCGATCAGAAGACTGCCGATTTTGAAGAGGCCAGGAACGTGGTAGTTAACGCGGCTGTCCAAGCTTTTGACAACGCCATTGCTCAGGCCCGAGTTCTCAACCCAGGGCTCATCGAAGAGGGCATGGACGTGTCTTACGAAGTAAAGGACGGCGTCATTGTTCCGGGTTCTCCTGGTTCCGAGGAAGAGGCCGAGGCTAGGACCCCTTAATTTCAATTTCTATAATATTTTGTAATCATTGCCGTTTTCGGCTTAGCTTTCGTTGTTATGAACAAACTTTGGTTAATCTGAGCTCGTCAAATTTTACCATATTGGTTTCATTTCTATTTACCTTTATGGCTTGCGAGTCACTGATGACCGATCTAAAAAATGTTAATTTCTTTTCGAAGGTTCATTTCTTTAACGATCGTGACATGTCGGAATCATAAATGGAGGCGTTTTAAAAACAACTGCTCATTTATTCATAATAAGACTGTTTACAAATCCGAGCTTTCCAGCCCGCTTATTTGCTTTAAAATCAAATCAAGTACTGTCCGAGCTCCATGGCTCGTTTTATTTATGTGGACTAGAGTCTAGTACTTTGACCATGTCTTCATACCTAACTGTAATAGGTTTTCAGCTTGTCAGCATTCCAAGTTCTTTTTACTGGCTTCTTTGATAGAGTTTCCAGAGTATAGGCTCCCTTTCCGAGATTATCCTTGACCCTATAAGGGCCCTCCCAATTTGCTGCGAGCTTTCCATCTTTGGCATTCTTGTTGCCGATGTCGGCTCTTCTCAAAACTAGGTCGCCACTCTGAAATGACCGAGGTCTTACTTTCTTATTAAACCTAGCCGTAACTAGGCGCTTGGCCATCATATTTTTGTATCTGGCGTTCTCCCTGCACTCATCCAACAGGTCGAGCTCAATCAACAGTGCTTCATCATTTTGTCCCTCAGTGCCTTGCAGTCTTTGGGCCCTTCTCCAGGACGGTTCTCCGATCTCAACCGGAATCATTGCTTCGCAACCGTATGTTAGCCTGAAGGGGGTTTCTTCTGTTGCGGATTGAACACTTGTTCTGTATCCCCATAAGACTAGGTGTAATTGTTGTACCCAGTTTCCTTTGGCCTCGTCAAGCCTTTTCTTGAGTCCGTTGATTATTACCTTGTTGGCAGCCTCGGCTTGTCCGTTGGTCTGGGGATGTTCCACTGAGGCGAAACGGTGTCTTATTTTGAAGTCGGTCATGAGTTCTTGGAATTTCTTGTCAATGAATTGAGTTCCGTTGTCGGTTACAATTTCTGCAGGGATTCCAAACCGACTTACCAGGTTCCTTTCGAAGAAGCGGCGTATCCTGGCCGAGGTGATGGTGGCCAGGGGTTCAGCCTCAATCCATTTGGTGAAGTAGTCGACCGCGACTATCAGCCACTTTAGTTGTCCTTCAGCAGCAGCAAAGGGTCCTAAGAGGTCCATTCCCCATTTAAAAAATGGCCAAGGTGCCGTTATGGTCTGCAATTCTTCTGGGGGTGCATGAATTATCAGTGCATGCTTCTGACACTGCTCACATTGCTGAACATGTTCCATGGCGTCGGCCGCCATTGTTGGCCAGTAATACCCAGCTCTTAACGCCTTCTTAGCCAATGCTTTGCCCCCCATGTGATGTCCGTTGATGCCTTCATGGATCTCGGATAACACATATTCAACTTCGTTTTTATCAAGGCACTTAAGCATGGGTGCATAGAAACCCTTTTTGTAGAGTTGACCCTCTACTATGGTGAAGCAAGCCGAGTTCCTGACCAGCTTTTTTGCCTCTTTAGTATCTTCTGGCAGGGTTCCTTTTTCAAGGTAAGCCACGATTGGTCTCCTCCAATCTTCAGTGTCGGTAGTTATCATTAGGACGCATGTTGGTTCCAAAATGCTTTGCTGAATAACGGTAGCAATACTCAACCAACCAAGGCACACATA
>JAVKPL010004883.1:0-23218 GCA_032173675.1 Gastrolobium villosum | reverse complement strand
ATAGAGAAACTATTTTATAAAGATTTAATGCATGTGAAACTCACTCTCGGGCTTGGGCATGTCCACTGTAGAGTCGGACATGTCTCTTGTGGAAGGTTACTGATCTCGTGCTATCTTCTCTTTATGGGAAAATCTCAAAATTCTTGGTGATGATGATCACCAACTTAAATTTTCATTCTATCTTCTAAGAGTAAAACATGCATATATATACAACAAGTAGTGGATGAACTTGACATTGTTGAAAGTATTCAAGTATTAGTCGTAAAAAAGTACCACATTGGCTAGACATAGACCAAGTGATAATTATATATGTGCAAAAGACCCATAAACCTATAGCCTTAAGATTTTAGGTTGAGATGTGTGATGTCGGAAATTTCTAGTTATGAACGCAATTGAAAGATTACCTCAAATAATTAATTACGACACGGACACAGATCCTTAATTGTCATTAAGAAGATCAACTTTTGCTTGAGTGCTAATCCAGTAGGGCATATTCTAACCACCCCTTCATAACCAAGTATAGCACAGTCGAATTTTGCGCTTTTTGCTTTCCCAGCTAGGTGTTGTATTAATTATTTTTCTGTTTAGGGTTTTATGTTTATTATGTTGTGGGAAAAGTGATTGTGTAATGTTATAGAGATTAGATTTGTGTGCCATATTTTTTTTGTTTTAAAATGTGTGGGCCCCACAAAATGTTATGTGTGTAGAAAAATTTATTGTGTTGTGTTATGTTAAAGGATAAAATGAAAACTTTTTTTTATTCCAACAAAAGGAGAATGATATGTCAGGATGTAACCAGGGAGATCTAAATGCAGTTAGAAGGGAAGAGGGAGAGAGTGAAGAGAGGGACAGAGAGAAAAGTGTTCACATAAACCATGTTAATCTCATTCATTGTGCGTGAGTATATAACAAACTGCACTCTGTTACTAACTAACATTGGGCTACAATATCAGTAATGGGCTGTGTAAGTATAGGCATTTAACCCACTAAGTAATTTGATAAATGCTTGGGCCTCTGTGTCATCCTTCTGTCTATGAGCCAAACAACAGCTGGTGGATTGTGAGTAATTGGGCTGGTTACAATTCTCCCATCTATAAGGCTTTGTCGGTTGGGAAAATGCTTCCGCGGTCTGAATTGGATCGATTTTGAAACAAAAATCACCCGATCCAATTTTTTCAATTTGATCATTTAATCATTTATTTGATTTGAATTTTTTTTAAAACCGATCAAATCCAATCCTATTTTAATTGATTTGAATTAAATAGGTTTTCGATTTTTCAAAAAGTCTAAAATTTCAATCATACAAATCATTAACTATATCAAAATAAAACCATTTAAAGTTAAAAACTACTCGAAAATTGAAGTCTTCTAGTTGCAACAAGTTTTAAAACTTATAAAGAGTGAAAACAGATTAATAGACAATAAAAAACTAAAACAAAATAGTTTGCTATCAATAACATCCAAGATTTTTTAAGTCATCATATTTCAAAAATAATAAATACATAATACTTTGGATCAATTTTCATCAACCAAACTGAAAATCAAACAAATCCAATTAAAATATGCGGTAATTTTTTTTTAATTTTTAATTTTTTCAATTTTTGATTATCGATTTTTCGACTCGATCAGTGTGATTTTTTGAGTCCCCTAAATGCTACACAATTAAAGTAATATGATCATTTTATTTATTTAATATTTCTTTCTAGCTATACATAATGACATTTTTTCATTTAAAAATAAAGGAATGCAATATTCACTCAAATAAAATTCTCTACCAAATTGTCCACCCAGCAAAAAAAAAATCTTTACCAAATTCTAAAAAACTTGGATATAAGTGATTAAATACACTTTTTTTTTGGTAATAAGTGATTAAATTCACTTTAATCCTAGTATTATAACTTTTATTTTTTTAATGATTGGGAGATAAGTACAAACAGTAAAGATGTAGGGAGCGGATTCTCTAAAGTGGAAAAATGGTCATGTGGTCTATTATTTGATCACAATCATTTATTTAAAAATTATATACTTTTCTCTTTACTCTTTTATTTATTAATGAGTGGTTATGATCAATTAATATGATCCGCTCCCAAAACATTTATGAGATAAAGCAGTAACAAGTATGGTTACTAAAAAATGTGACCTGGAAGAACTTGAATTGCAAAGTGTGAGGATGATGATAATGATGAGATTGGGTTTGGGGCAACAGTGTCATCCTGAGGCACTGTCATGGAAGTGGAAGCCACGAGTTACAATGGAGAGTTGCACTCTAACCAAACAAGGGCAACGCTTTCTGACAAAGCTGGCCACCACCTCCTCCGCCGCCGACAACTTGATTCGAAGATTCGTACAAGGTTCACCCAAATCCGTTTCTCTCACCACTCTCTCCCACCTTCTCTCTCCTGCTACCTCCTACCCACAACTCTCATCTCTTGCCCTCCCAGTAAGTTTGTCTTTGTCTTTGTTTTCTCTGTGTTTGTAGCAAAAGGGTCATCTTATAATCCTTCAAATTTCGCAGCTTTATGCAAGAATCACCCAAGCACCTTGGTTCAGTTGGAACCCTACCATTGTGGCTGATCTGGCTGCGCTTCTTCATAAACAGGGACGCTACGATGAAGCTGAATCTCTCATTTCTGATGCCACTTCCAAGTTAGAATCTCGCAAGCGAGACCTTGTTCTTTTCTACGGTAAACTCATTGACTCACACTCCAAGCGAGGTTCAGAAAGAGGGTTTGATGTTGCTTATTGTTACCTGAATCAGCTTCTTTGTACTTCATCCTCTGTTTATATTAAACGTAGGGCTTATGAGTATATGGTGAGTGGCTTGTGTGCAATGAATAGGCCTCGTGAGGCTGAGCATTTGGTTGGAGATTTTAGAGATAATGGAGGGATTCAGCCTTCGGCTTTTGAGTTGAAATCTATTATTTATGGGTATGGAAGATTGGGTTTGTTTCAAGATTTGCAGAGAGTTGTGGATCAAATGGAGAAAAGTGGGTTTGTTATTGATACTGTTTGTTCCAACATGGTTCTTTCAGTTTTTGGCATTCATGGGAAGCATGTGGAAATGGTTTCTTGGCTTCTTAGGATGAGGAATTCGGGCATTCCCTTCTCAATCAGAACCTATAATTCTGTATCGAATTCTTGCCCAACGATCATGAGGATGATGGTGGAGTTGAATGACTTCACATTGTCAATTGAAGAGTTGATTGGTAGCTTGGAAGGAGGGGAGGGTATGGTAGTTAGGGAGTTGCTAGTGTCTTCTGTGATTTTGGAAGAGGTAATGGTGTGGGGTTCTTCGGAAGCAAAATTGGATTTGCATGGATTTCACTTGGGATCATCCTATTTAATTATGTTACTTTGGTTGGAGGAGATGCATCGAAGGTTGAATGACTCAAATTGTGGAATTCCTGCAGAAATCATAGTGGTTTGTGGGTCAGGAAAGCATAGCAATGTTAGAGGAGAGTCACCAGTCAAGGCCTTGGTTAAAGCCATGATGGTGAATATGAGAGGTCCACTGAGGATTGATAGGAAGAACAATGGATGCTTTGTTGCCAAAGGTAAAGCTGTGAAAAATTGGTTATGTGAATTGAGGAAGCCATGACTGTACACCAATAAAATATGCCCATGAGGGGAATAAATCTTTAGTGCTGCTGTAGCACCTAGATTCAGTGCATCCTACCAATAGAATCATTACACTTTAGAGGGGAGAGAAAAAATGTGACAGAGAAAAGATAACTTTAGCTGACATGTAACATCTTTATTTGTGGGATGTACTGAATCTTTGGTGCAGCAGTAGCACCAAAAATTTATTCCGGATTGTCTTAAGACAGCTTTTACCCCAAACATTGCTAATGGTATGACCAAGATAGTTTCAGGGGTGCTTACTATTAGTATTCGTTGATCTTCAATGGCTTTGCTGTTCTTCAACATGTATTAGCAAAAATTCCTCTATAGGAGGAATAAATAGGTAATTAAAATAACTTGAACAATTGCAATGTTGTGACCCACCATTCTTGTTAGGCAAAGTGTCAATAAAAACTGGTTATGTGAACTGAGTAAGCCATGACTGAAGTTAATTGTATGACCAAGATAATTTCAGGGGTGCTTACTACTAGTATTTTTATTGACTTCAGTGGCTTTGCAGCTGTTCAACATGTATTAGCAAAAATTGCTCAATCAGAGGAATAAATGGGTGACCAATCTTGTTAGGCGAAGTGTCAAGATCACACCATTGTGCTTTTGATGTTAAGCATTTAGAGCATACTGCGGGTTATAAATAGGAAATTAGAATAGCAAACTTGTTGGAAGTCATATCCAAGAATATGCAGTGCAGAAAATAATAGGACACAAGCAAAAATATTAGGTTACATTTATATGCAATGGACTAATATCATATAGAAATATATAATTGTATGCATTCTTATGTAACATGTCCGCAGTTACCCTATAAGAATATTCAAACAAGTAACAGAAGACCTGTACTTTCATGTTAAACAGAGCAGGCACAGCTGCAAGTGTTGCATCTTGCTCCATTCCACTTCCTTGATCAACCCCATTGTGAGGTCAAATCTCTTTATCCCAAAGTCTCACATGTTGTTTTCCTGTACATTATATAGCACCTAGACCTAGGTTCAATTATATGGTAGATCTTCTCAATTCACCCAGTTCTTAAAAACCACGTCAGTTCTTTGTTGTCCTTCTACATCAAAGAGGCAATGGTGATGCAGCTCCAACACCAACCACTCCTTGTAACCTTGCCTCTATTATTGATGGCTCGCTGATAAAATCCATGGTAATAATAGTATTTTTAACAACTATTTTGAATCCTTTATCTATTCTTAAAATGGACTGCCCAATAAGAAAAAAAGCACATATTACTGGATGGATTATTTAAATAAAATAATCTAAAACTTGCTGTCTTGCTCTAATGAAATAATGAACTAGAATTCACTATTATGGTGCAGCTTAATAAAGATAGAACTAAACTTGTTACAAGAACCAATATCCCAGCATCAATAAATATTAGCAAACAGAAACTATTAGCATCAAGGAAATACCAAACAGAGTCATGAAGTTTTATAAAAAAGGATTATTATTACTAACGTTTAATTGGTGATGAATATTATTCACATTACATACTTCAAAAAGGAGTATTCGATTTGTTTCAAAAAAAGAAGAAGAAGTATTATACTACTTTTCGTGGAGTATTTGATTACTTTTTCAAGTTCAGAGAGTATTTGATTACTGTTCATAAGGTATTCAAATATTTTTTCAAACCCAGAAAGTATTCGATTACTTTTATGCAGATGACAGTTTCTTGCTGTCTTTTCAAAATTCAATGCATCTAAGTGATTTACAGTGAGAATCATCTTTATCCATTTTAATCAGAATAGGGTAGTGATCTAAGAACGGTCTAGGGAGAGTAATGACATCAGCTCCTTCAAAAGAAGCTCTCCAAGAGTCATTAGCTACTGTTTTGTCAAGCTTTTTATAAACTCTATCTAAATGGAGGAATTTGGGACCTTTGCAGGAAAATCTATTAGCACCACCCCTAGATCCGAGACACCACAAGCACTAAGGACATTAGCAAAGCGGTTGCAGCGATTAATATCCACAAGGCCACCACCTCTTTTCTTGGAAGCAATGAGATCTCATTGAAGTCACCAGAGATAAGCCAAGGATCATCCATAGTCCTCCCAATATGCTCAAGCTCTTCCCACAATAATATGCATTTATCTTCATGGGGATTGGCATAAATAGTCGTCCAACAAAAGATCCTCTTGTCAGGAAGTTCAACCCAACAATGGATGAATTTGTCATGCTTCACCAGAAGAGTAACATTAATATCATTCGGGACCCACACTACCCAAATGCTTCCAGCAAAGCCATGAGCATCAACAATAAGGTAATTAGAATAACCCAAACTACGAATAATATCGTTAGCTTTCTTACCACTAACTCTAGGCTCCAAGATGGCAACCACTCCAACCTTATACTTCCTATGAAATCTGTTAAAAGTGCTATTGAATTGATTTTTTGCAGAACCTCTACAATTCCAGGTTTACACATTCATAAAGAAGTTTGGGTTGTTGCAAGATTGAAGAGTTCTTGCTACTTACATCTTGTGCTTCAAAAGTAATCTTCAAAGGTTCAAAATTTGCCTTAACACTATCAACCAAGCGAAGGGCTTCAAGTTTAATAGCTCGGCATTAGACTTGAGCTTCAACTCAGCCAAGTGAAGGGCTTCAAGATTAAAGCTCGGCCTAGGCCTTGAGCTCAGCCCAACGAAAGGTTTCAAATTTGATAGCTCAGCCTCGGCCTTGAGCTCAGCCTAACGAAGGGCTTCGAGTTTTATAGCTCGGCATTAGCCTTGAGCTTCAACTTAGCCCAGTGAGAGGCTTCAAGATTAAAGCTCAGCCTTGAGCTCCAACTCTGCCCAACGAAGGGCTTCAAGTTTAATAGCTCGGCATTAGCCTTAAGCTTCAATTCAGCCCAGTGAAGGGCTTCAAGATTAAAGCTCGGCCTCAGCCTTGAGCTTAGCCCAATGAAGAGCTTCAAGTTTATTAGCTCGGCCCCAGCCTTGAGCTCCAACTCAGCCCAATGAAGGGCTTCAAGATTAAAGCCCGGCCTCGGCCTTGAGCTCATAGAAAACAAACCCTTCCTACACACACCATAAAAAAGTGAGCCACTCATTTTTTTTGTTTTTTGTTGTTGTAAATAGGTGGGTCTCATACTTGATGTATCTATGGAGAATATCTTCGGTGCATCAGATGTACCGAACTCAGTATATCTTTTTTCGAAATTTGGTAAAATTTGTAATGTGGCGGGAAACAAAAAATTCAAAAATGGTGAAATATTTTCTAAATTTAGAAAAAAAGATGTACCGAACTCGGTACATCTGATGCACCAAAGATATTCTCGTATATCTATGACATGAGATTAGAATTCTCATGCAACATTAGATTTATTTTCCCCAAATTTTATACAATTATTTGTTTTCTGAACTAGCGAGTTTTGGGTAAATATCCAACAAATTCCACGCCACATAAGAAAGTATTCTAATAGCAGCTTCGGCATATTTACATAAGAAAGTAAATAGGATCCCACTTAATCCCCATTGTTGACAGTATCCTAATAGCAGCTTCCTCGCAAACGCGTAGTGTTAAATGCGCAGCAAGATGCAAAGCATAATTGTAAATTAAAGGAGACAAGATGAGTGGAATAACAGTAAGTGCAGCACAAACAATCAAGACCCATTCGGGGAAGAAGCTGTAGATCAAAACCGCACCAGATGCTGTAGAAACGGTGAGCATTGTTCCAACAGAGAGAGACAGCATCAAATACCCACTAGCAACTCTTATTAGCAGAGACCTCACATAACATTGTTTTGTCTTCCAGGTTGAAGCAAGTAGAACTGAAGTGAAGAGGAACATAGATATTAAGCAGAAGCCACTTCCAAGTGCAATTGATATAGCAAATATAATGTACCATTCCGACACCGAAAAATAAGGAGTTCGTCCTTCAATATTATTCGTACGAATCGTGAGATCTCCCGTTACCCCTAACGTCATAATAAGAGTTCCTACAACTAAGTAATTACTTGCAATTCCGTTCAGTTCAGATATAGCTTTTTCAGTTAACTCTTTGTGTTCCCTGTAAAATAATTCTTTTGGTGTCCGACCATCCTTATTTTCCATGCTTCTCAATGCAGGTGGAACTATCCTCTCCACTTCCTATATATAGTTTAAAAATAAAATAAAACACATTTAAGATAATTAATTGTATATCAAATATGCTAATAGTACTGTAGTGTAGGGTAGATGCACACCTTAAACCACATCTCCTCACTGCAAATTAGAACTGGACATACTGATGATCCAAATCTTTCTTCAGCAGACAACTTTCCAGCTAAATGAAGAACATTGTTTCCATCATAATCAACCAGCTGCATTATAATATTCTTGTATGCACCCTTACTCATTATTACTCGGTACTGATATGTGTCGATATAAAATAGCAATGTGAAGTAAGCTTTCTCCTCTGGAATCCACTTTCATCATCATATTCGGATTGTACTTCAAAATATATTCTAAAATCATAGCATTTCCTGATTTTGCTGCATCAAACATTGCTTCCGAAGTTCTTGCTTCTGAAGTTCTTACAGAGTTCAGAAATTCCTCTTTTATGCTTTTACACAAACAACTTACAATATCTCGATAACCTGGAGCATCCTCGTCAAAGGCTGCTGGCTCAGTGAATGTAAATAATTAAATTAGTTTCAATTATATCAATACATGCTTAATTGGATGAGAGCAAAAAAAATTAAAACTAAATTAAAATAACAATAAAGGTTGTTTATTTTTTTCTCAATTTTCGGGAAGGAATGTAATTTTTTCTAAGCTCAAATCTTGTAACATTTAAAATGAACAGTATATATAAATCAGAAAATTGAATTGTACAAGAATGTAAAGTTAGAGTGCTAACGTTTGCGTATTTTAGCAAGCACTTGCAAGGCGGTTAGCCCCTCTTCGTTTCCTGTGATAGCGAGTTTTGGATATCTATCCAACAAATTCAATGCCACACCTGTGAAGACCAACAAATAATTGAAAACAATGAATAAGTCATTACAATGGTTTAAATTTCAACATAAACCAAAGGAAGAAAAAAAAACTAAAATTCACTTATAAGCACGTTACCACCCTTTAGTTATGTTTGGACTAACTTATAAACATTTCATTTTCAGAAAAAGCCCATTTTACATATAAAAGTAACGTAATATATATGTATCTTTGAATTTAAAATAATAATAATTAGAATTAATGTCATTTGGTATTATATTAGAAACTAATTGTAATAAATCAAACCAATTCCAATTTGATAATTTCCAGAAAAATTATTTATAAATCAAATCAGCTCATAAAGTTTATGTTCCAAACATACTTGAAGTTATATCGAAGCCTTAGAGAACTGTTGAAGAATCCCAACTTACTGTAAATGTTGTTGGTAATGGTAAAGAAAAAGAGCATTACTATGTCTTGGAAGGGTAGATTAAAGTGCATGTCTTGGGGAGGCTTTTCAAATAAAAATTGCACCATATGAGAGTGTCCAGCAGAAGTTGCCAATGTCTTTATGGCCTCTAATCCATATCAACGTTGGGTTCTTGTTAAATAGAATTGTAGCAATTTTCACGTTTCCTGAAATAGCAGCCATACAAAAGGCTGTATTTCCATCTGCGTTGCGAATTTCCAAATCAAGCAAGGTCATACGTTCCAGCAACTTTGATACAAAAGTGAATTGTTCCATGCTCACTGCAACGTGAAGGGCTGTGTCTCCACCATCACTCAAAGGAGTACATACCCAGTTTGGATGGGTTTTATCATACTTTGAAGCCTCAACCCAATCCCCTGAGGTGGATGCCATGTACATATGCCTTTTCCATGTTCCTGGTATAATATGTGCATGGCTAATGTTAGATAAGGTATTTTGAAATTTAACAATGTTTTTTAGACAACATTTTTTATAATTAAACAAGAGGTTTTTGTCTTTTACCAAAAAAAAAAAAAAAACAAGAGGTTTTTGCAGACACCAATTTCCACGTATTAATTAATAATGTGTAAATTTTTAGCAACGATGTCTATCGACTGATTAATAGATTATTAAACAATTACTATAATATATTAGTCAATTATTAATGATCCTTCAATCAAATAACATATGTTACTAATTAAAAACTTTTATGTCATTATCTTATCTTATGTTAAATTAGTGTCCAAAAAGCTACGTCAGCTAATATCTCAGGATTTTAGATGTTGTATAGATGATATAAGTTAGTTCATGGGTAATAGTCCACTCATATGTAGGTAAAAAAAAAAAAACAATAAAATGAAAAATTATTCCCTTTCCAAACACTACTAGAAAAGCATCAATCAACGATGGACTTTTTCTATTGAAAAATGTCCAATTAAAAGTAGAAATTTTATAAAAGTTATTCTTCTTCAACATGTCATTATCTTATGTTAAATTAGTGTCGAAAAAGCTGTGTCAGCTAATATCTTAGGAATTTAGATTAGTGTCCGATCTACAACATCATGTAGAATATTATATAAGTTAGTTCATGGGTAATAGTCCACTCATATATGTAGGAAAAAAAATATATTGAAAAATCATTCCCTTTCCGTACACTACTAGAAAAGCATCAATCAACGATGGACTTTTTCTATTGAAAAATTCCCAATTAAAAGTAGAAATTTTATAAAAAATAATAACTTTTTATAACTTTTAAGTTTATCTATCCAACCTTGGATTGGAAGTTTTTATTAACTAAATTAAGTTCCCAAATTCTCTTGCAATTTATAACTAACTAATACTTCATTCATAACTTTATTTTAACGTATAATATATTTTTTACAATACAAGATGAAAGTTACAAAATTACATATAGATAAATGTTTAATTTATCTAAAATTAGCATGCATAATCATCAATACAATATCATATGATTCAACGGTTAAATTTATTACAAATTTATATTTTATTAAAAGTTATTAAATGATATATAGAAATGTTTGAAACTTACTCTTAAAATAATTAAATCCTCGTCCAAAAAACTTTCAATTGTAAAGATAATATAAGAATGGAAATAAATTTTTCAGGAAAAAAATAAAAATCTTACCATCTGGTTCCGTCGAAAAGCATTTTCCAGCTGATTCTGCAAGCTCTACTTCTTCATAAAGAATACCTAGTTTATTGCAAATATAGATATGACTTGTAGCGCAAATATTAATAGTAATGTAATTCATTAAGCTATTAAATGTCAAAAAACTCATAATATGTTGATCATGAGATTTTTACATAAATCAATGCATAATTAACCGTGTTGTAGTATATTTTATGAAAATTTCATAAATAACACAAGCAATATCCTCCGTAGTGTTCTGGATGACCATGTCTTTGAGGCCCGTCAACACAGGCCTAAATCCTCTCTCAACATCCACGTCAGTTTTGCTGACCAAAAACTATCAACCCTTCTTCAGTTCTGTTCCCAAGATAACAGTATTTTACCTTACCTTGGAATGTTTACTCGCTGGTGCGGGTCTTCCCATACTCCTAAATGGAAACTTCCTTTGTCCAGAGGTGGCAGCAGTGACCGCCACCATCTGAGCAGGGGCAGCGATGCTGCTACCTCAGCAGTATCCGTCACCTTTAACATCCCAAAAAAGAGTTGACCCAGCTGATCATCTATCCACGTAAAGGGAGCATCTTCTCCTCCTATAAATACCCCTCCATCACTAGGCAAAGAGTTATCTTATGTATCATTACTCTGCCAATTCATATAAGTCCTTATTATCGTTACTCTTCCAAAATTGTTATTCATTTTACTCAATAGGCAGGGGAAGGGAGGAGAAATATTTGAGTAACAATGACTTGAAAGCAAGAGGCACAAAAAATTAAACGGAACAATGATTACCAGGCATTACATTGCAAGGATAGAGAAAAGGAAAAAATAATTGTCTGCACATTTCCAATGTCAGATAATCGTACAAAATGAATAACAATATATATCCTACAAATAGTCACTGAATTCACTGGAACCGTAACAAAGCAATCTCCTGAACTACTCCTAGAATTCACCATCATGATATCAAATCAAAGTGGGTGAAGGTAAAAATTGGTAAAAATATTAAGAAACCAGTCTCTACTGTGAAAGCTAAGCAGTGAAGAGCAAGTAGTAGCAGAAAGAGAGAAGGAACCTTGGAGAACATAATGAAGCCGATGGAGATCTGAATGATAGAGAAGAAGAGAGTGAAGACGATGGAGGCGCTCCAAAATCGAAAGGACTATGAACTCAGACTTCAACCTTCCATTTCATGAAAAGTTAATAAGAATTTAAAAAAACTTCTTCTAAAAACTTTTATTTTTATTTTTTATCTTTTTTCTTAAAAATTTAATATAATAAATTTTGTAAAAACTTGTTTGGAAAGAGAAGAGACACCAAGGAAAAAAAAAAAAACTCAAACAGGCATCGACTAGCTATGTAGCATTGATACCGACACGTGACACGATACTCTGATACGTTAATTTTAAAAGATGTTAGATTTCGATACATTAATACATGTTTTGATATTAAATAATATTTTTAATTTATGTAGTGTATATTATATTTAATATTCAATAATTTAACAAAAAAATGAAACAAAACTTATAATATTCATCAATTTTACAAAAAAATATAATATATCACAAATATTTATATTAAATTCAATAAAAATGGTAATCCTAATCCAACGAATCTAATAATTGGAACCAAAAACTTAACGCAGCTCAACCTTTGAAACTTTTTTAATTTCTATGACGTGTATTGGAGTGTCGGGGAGTGTCGAAGTGTCGGAGAGTATTGGAAAATGTCGGACACAACACGTCAGGATTTTTGAAGTGTTAAATATTGTTTCATAACCGACTAATAATACAAGTAAATGCAAAACCAATTGCAAGCAGTGAAAGCCAAATGAGAGAAGTTCAGTCACGATGAGAAACCAATTACCATTCTAAGAAAAGAGATAAGGGAGCTCATTTATTATGCATGCTCCTTCTTCAAAAATAGAAGAGAAAAAGGATTGGAAGGAGATTTAGAAGAAAAAAAGAGATATAAATAGAAAAAAAAAAATCTTTTTTAGTAAAGGACCATCAAATAAGCACATTAAAAAAATCCAGAAATATTTAACCAAAAAAAAAAAATTCCAGAAATAAGATATTAATTGCGGTTTGCATGTTTTCACTCAACCTTATGGGATGTTGTACTATGACTAGTGACTACTCTCATTCAGGATGATAGCTACATAGGTGTATCACTTCCTCCAGGTTTTGGTGGCCTCACTCCTACTTGCTATCAAGAAACGAAGAAACTTAAAAATGCATCACGAATATATATATATATATATATATATATATATATATATATATATATATAGACTAAGACTATAAAATTACAGAATTTGAATGCATTTTAAACTCACCCTCAGGCTTGGGCATGTCACCTGTAAAGTCGGACATGACTCTTGTGGGAGGTTACCGATCTCGTGCTATCTTCTCTTTATGGGAAAATCTCATATTTTTCTTGGTGATTATGATGATCACCAACTTAAATTTTCATTCTATCTTCTAAGAGTAAAGCACGCATATATACTAATAAAAGTAGTGGATGAACTTTATTCTCACGGACAATTAGAACAAAAAACCCACTATAATTTTGCTTTTAACATTATTATAGGGGCTCGTTATTTTTCATTTTAGGAGAGAGATAGACACAGAAAATGAAAATCATGGGAGAAAAAAAGTGAGTGTTTTTTAATTTAAAATTTAAATAAAAAAATTATTTTGTGTCTATCTCTCTTAAAATGACACAACTTTATATTATTTAAAATATGACAAACATTTTTCCCTTATTATAAACTTAACTGATGTACATATTTTATCCTTTTCGGAAGAAGAAAATAGACTGATTAAAAAAAATCAAATACATTGAAATCTTAACTGATATATATATATATATATATATATATATATATATATATATATATATATATATATATATATTTTTATTCTTTTCAGAAGAAGAAAATAGGCTGATAAAAAAACCAAATATATTGAATACTTACGGCACTTATAAAAAAGATTAAAAATAAAGAAAAATTGAAAATAGAAGAAAAAAATTACATATGTCTAAATTCTGACTGAAGATAAAAAAAAAGACTAAATATGTTGAAAATTCACAACAGATAAAAAAGATTAAAAGAAAAAAAAAACAGTCTTAAAAAGATGAGATTAGTCTGAAGACAAAAAAGAAATAAAAAAATAAAGACAAAAAAGAAGTAGAAGAAAAAGAAATCAATATTTTTTTCTTCTATTTTGATCCTATTTGGTCTTTTCTTCTTTTATTTTTTCTTGTTTGTTCTCAGTTTATTTTATTTTTTTATATATTTTTTCCTTATATTTTTTATTTTTTTTACTTTTATTCTTTTCTAACACAGTTAAAAGAAATAGGAAAAAATGATAAAAAATTGACAAAAAAGAAATTGAAGGAAAAAAATTAATTTTGTAAGTTTTCCACATATTTGGTCTTATTTTTATTTTAATTTTTTTATGCTCAGTCTAATTTTTTTGATTTAAACATATTTGGTCTTTTATTTTTTTTCTTCGGTCTATTTTCTTGTTTTAGATTTAAAGTATTTTTATTTTATTTTTGACTTTTAGTTTTTTCTATTACTATTGTGAAAAAAAATTCCTCAGTTTATTTTCTTATTTTTGAATTATACATATTTAATTTTATATTTTTTTAATCCCTAATCTATTTTTTTTAAGAAAAGTAAAATAAGAAAATTAGTTAAATTTTTAACTGTTCTAAATATAAATTTAGACATAAAAAAAGAATCATTGAAAGTAAGAGATTTAAAAAAAAAAGAGATTAAATGATTCGGAGAAAATATAATGAATCTTTTGAATTTTCCCCTTTTTTGTTTGTTAATGTGACCGAATCTGTTACCTGTTATGAATATAATTATCAGCATGTGACTTGACCTATTTATAAAAAAATAAATGTCCAATTTAGCCTATTTAAAAAAAAATAAGACAACAAAAATTTATTCAACCGGAATATATAATCTACAATACTAGTAATTCCATAAATATTCATAATTTCAATGCATATCTAAACAACATAATATAGAATAACATCATTCAAAAATTCTATTTAACTAATAAGATGAGGTGAAAGGGATTGCGGTGAAAGAGAAGGTTATAGTAATATACAAAATAAAAATAAAAATTAATATACTAAGTCAGTCTCGGAGATTCTAAGGTCGAGCTTTTGAATTGGAGCGTCAGTCTTTTTATTAAACAAACTTTTAAATAAATCTAAACTTGATTTCAACAATTAATTTTAAATATGTAACTTCATCTCTTCACGAATCAATACAAAAGCCCCTCAAAGGCCTCTTTATCACCGATACCCCAGCCGAAAGCCAACAATTAATCTACTCCAGACGAAAAGATCATGTTATGGTTGGTACAATTCCTCCCAACAAAACAATAATTTTTCCCTTGAAATATTATCAGGTCGGAACTTTCTAGTTATGAGTGCAAATAAAAGGTTACCCCCCTTTTACCAAAAAAAAAAAAAAAAAGGTTACCCCCAATAATTGTCTGAAAAAATGTTACCCCCAATAATTAAGACACCGACAGAGATCCGACAGTTTCTAGTGGATGAACTTAACAAGAAGCGCATGCGTTTAGAATACAAATCTGAAGGTTCAAGTCATGAGCGCAATTGAAAGATGACCATAAGACACCGAAATAAAGTTTTGTTTTGTTTTTTGTTTTTTTTTTTTGTTGTCATTTATACAACCGAATAGTGATCTTTGTCACTGAGAAGATGAACTTTTGGTTGAGTGCCAATTAATTATGGCATATTCTCAATGATATACCTCCTTGATAACCAAGTGGTGGGACAGTCGAATTTTGCTCTTTTTGCTTTTCCAGCACTCTGTTATATACTTTTTCCGTTTTTTCATTCGAATTTTGCTCTTATTTCTTTTCCAGCAAGTTGTTATATATTTTCTCTCTTCTATTTTTGGTACCAAAAATAAAATATTTATTCACGGATTTTTTTAAGTATGGATTCCCACTTCCGATTTTTTTAATAGAGAGTTGAACAAATTAAAGATTAATAAAGAGTAAATTATATTATTTTTTTGTATGATACAATATTATGTTGAATATATATTTATTGGAAAAACACATTTGTCTTTTTAAAAGATATAATTAATTTACATGATAATTTGTGGGGGGGGAAGACAAACAACATATATATACTTCAACTTTTCAAAATAATTAATTTACATGATAATTTGTGTGGGGTGGGGGGCATATTTTTATTTTTGCTGTAAAAAAAAAATTTCCCTATCACACTCACATAAAATTTAATTGATCTCATTAATTTTTTTTTTTTTTTTTTCTATTTACAATGGGATCCACACACTTTTATGTGAGTATAGAGATATTCCATCTATAACATAAGTAGAAACATTAAGCCCTACTTTCAATAAGGAAAGTAAAAAGGAATCCACTTAATCCTCATTCTTGACAAGATTCTCATTGCAGCTTCCTCGCAAAAGGCTAGCATTATGTGTTGAGTAAAATGGAAAGAATGATAGAAAATGAGACAAGACAAGATCACTGGAATACCAATAAACGCAGCAATAACATGGAAGGCCCAATTGGGCAAGAAGCTGTAAACCAAAACCGCACCAGAAATAACAGAAACGCTACCCATGATTGCCACAGATGCATACAGTAACAAAAACCCACTCATAGTCCTTATTAGCCGGGAGGAGAAATAACCTACACTTGTCTTAATGATTGAAGGGATCATAACTGAAATGAAGAGGAGCATTGATAGTGCACCGGAGCTTACTCCAAATCCAACTGATAGAAGAAATATACTGTACCATATCTTAAGATCTAAAATAGGAGTCTTTGGATCAATGTTATTAGTACGAATGGTGAGAGCTCCAGTTATCCCTAACGTCATAATAAGAGTTCCCACAACTAGGAGATTACTTGCAATTCCGTTCAGTTCAGATGAAGCTTTTTCAGATAACTCTCCGTGTTCACTGACAAATAAATCTTTTGGAGTCCAACCATCCTTATTTTCCATGCTTCTCAATGCACCTGGAACTATCTTCTCCACTTCCTATATATATAGGTTTAAAAAAAAAACAGAAAAAGACATTTAAGAAAAAAGAAAGTGTATAATCAACAAAGAGTAAGATAATTAATTGTATATTTTAAAGAACCTTGGGATACATCACCCAACAGCTAGCTCAAAGGGTGAGAGTACCTAAGGCCTTATAAACTTCACATTAGTTGCACATACAATCAATGTGGGACTATATATCTCAACATGCCCCCTCACACGAGAGCTCATTGGGGTTGAAGAGTGGATAATCCAACAGGCCCAACCTACCTGTGCTAAGAGAGTCCACAAGAGAAAGTGGGGGACGGCGAGGCTCTGATACCATTAGGGAGCGTGTTGAGATATATAGTCTCACATTGGTTGGATGAACAACTAATATGTGTAAAACTATTTGCCTCATGTGTAATATTATGTGTCAATTGATTTAATTAATAAAAAGGGCATTATGATAATTTTGGCTATTAAAGGGAAGTTACTTAAAGGTAACTGCTGGTAGGTGCAGTTATGTTAAGAGGAAATGGTCAGTTTTCTATTTATTGGAGTCTGACAGAAAACAAACGTCCATCTGGGTCTGCCTGTGAGAGTTGTATCCAATCCCTATCAAAGAAGATACAAGAACAGTGAAGGGTTAAGACTCAGAGAAAAGATTCTACCATCAAAGTTCTTCCGCAATTATGGACAAAGGTATGTTTATGTGAAACTCATAAATTCTAAAGATCCTTTCATGTTCTTGAATGATTATAAAATGAACATGAATTATTGATTAAATGCTTACATGTGGTATCAGAGCTTGTGTTTAAGAATTTATGTTTTCCATAAATAATTATGAATGAATTCCTGATTCATGAAAAGTTAGGGTTTTTGAAAATAAAAATATCAAAGGTATTTCTCGATTTTTACAACCGAGATAAAGCATTCTTGAAAGTTAGATTTTTGTATGGATGATAAAGCTTTGAAATCAATTGAGCGTGAATTGAAAAGCATATTACGAAGCAAATTCTGAAACAAAATTTTTTGCATTGACTTTGTAATACACTAAGGACAAAAAGGAATGCATATTAACGCTACTTGTACGAATAGTTACTGGAGAATTGGTTGAATGAAAGATAACAAAAGGACGAAATGAATGCATATTAACGCTAGTTGTATGAATAGTTACGGGATAAATGTCGCTTTTGTGTTAATGGACAATAAATAGCCTTTGACAATTCACGATCAACATTAAAGGTTTATGCACAGATCACTATTTCATGTTGATTTGGATGTGACTTTTCGGTAATCGTGCGTTATTGTTGATTTCATAATATTCTTGAATCAATTAATTGTGCATCATGATTACTTTACTTCTTGGTTTCACGTTTTGAATGTACAGTGGGCACAATTTACAGTTTATATGTGATATGGTTGGATTAAAATTAATTGTGAAAATTTAATCCTATTATTGTTTATGAAATTAAAGTTTTGAAATTAATTATGATAGATTTGTTAGTCACCAAAGTGGCCAAATCTTGAAGAGTTATTTTAATTTCAAATATTATGATTTTATTTCAATTACCATGACTGTGATGCTATGAATAGTATGAAATAATTTTCTGATTGTGGTATATTGAAGTTCATTATTATAGAACAGTTGGGGATCAACCCAAAGGTTGATTATTTGTTTTATAAAATGAACATGGATGTCGGTATTGTTGACATATTTCCTCACATTTGGACATCCAAAGATGACAAATATTTATGATAGGGGTATGCATCATTGCCAAATTATGTGAAATTTTTATAGCATCATTATAGTTAATGTTGTATGTTAATGGATCCCCAAAGGTGAACATTGATATGCATTTAAGTTAGTATATTTGAATCTGTGAAGTATGTTAGTATGTGACATGTATGTCTCAAAGCATTAATGTTTAAATGTTATTCCTTGCAGTACCTGTTGCCACACATTCCATGTTCTCAACTGTTGCAGTTTTTAATGGGCTGAACTTCTCTGAATGGAAAGAGCAAATCCAATTTTACCTTGGGGTAATGGATATGGATATGGCTCTTAGAGAAGAGGAACCAGGTGCTATTACTCCTGAAAGCACTGAGGATGAAAGAAACCATTTTAAGAACTGGGAAAGATCCAACAGATTAAGTTTGATGTACATGAAAATGAGCATAGCAAGCAACATTAAGTCAGCTCTTCCACAAACTGAAAGTGCCATTGAAATGATGAAACTTGTGGAAGAGCGCTCCCAAACTGCTGATAAGTCTCTTGCTGGGACACTTATGAGTACACTGACCACCATGAAATTTGATGGTTCGCGTACTATGCATGAGCATGTTATTGAAATGACAAGCATTGCGGCAAAATTAAAAGCATTGGGAATGGATGTGGATGAGAACTTCCTGGTGCAGTTCGTATTGAACTCATTACCGTCAGAGTATGGTCTTTTCCAAATGAACTATAACACCATGAAAGACAAATGGAATGTGCATGAATTGCACAGTATGTTAATTCAGGAGGAAACCAGACTTAAGAATCAGGGAGCTCATTCCATCAATTATGTAAAGCATCAAGGAGCTAAAAAGAATAAAGGTAAGAAGCATGAGAAGAAAGGAGGAGGAAGACCCCTTAAAGTTGATGAGGCCTCTTCTTCTAAAATCCACAAAAAAGGAAAGTAATGCAAAGATGAGGTGCCATTTCTGTAAAAAGGAAGGGCATTTCAAAAGGGATTGCCTGAAACGTAAGGCTTGGTTCGAAAAGAAAGGTAAGCCTAGTGCTTATGTATGTTATGAATCAAACTTGGCTGAAGTTCCTTATAATACTTGGTGGATTGATTCTGGTTGTACGACTCATGTTTCTAATACAATGCAGGGATTCCTTATGACCCAAACCACAAGGCCAAATGAAAAGTTTGTCTTTATGGGCAATAGAGTGAAAGTTCCGGTGGAAGCTGTTGGGACTTACCGTTTAATTCTCGACAGTGGATATCATTTGGATTTATCTGAAACTCTTTATGTACCTAGTATATCTAGGAATTTAGTTTCAATTTCCAAACTTGATGTTGCTGGATACTCTTTTAAATTTGGTAGTGGTAGTTTCAGTTTGTACAAGCACAATCATTTGATTGGTAATGGTACTTTATGTGATGGATTATATAAATTATGTCTTGATAATCTTTATGCTGAAACGCTTATGACTCTGCATCATAATGTTGGTACTAAACGTACCTTAATTAATGAGTGTTCCGCTTACTTGTGGCACAAACGTTTGGGACATATTTCCAAAGAAAGAATGAAAAAATTGGTAATTAATGAAATCCTTCCGGATTTAGACTTTACTGATTTAAATGTTTGTGTGGATTGTATTAAAGGAAAACAAACAAAACACACAAAGAAAGGAGCCACAAGGAGCACACAGCTTCTTGAAATTATACACACTGATGTATGTGGTCTGTTTGATGTTAATGTCTTCAATAAAGAAAAATATTTTATCACTTTCATTGATTATTATTCACGTTATGGTTATGTCTATTTGCTGCATGACAAGTCTCAAGCTGCAAATGCTTTGGAGATTTATATTAATGAAGTTGAAAGGCAATTAGACAGAAAGGTGAAGATTGTCAGGTCTGATAGGGGTGGTGAATATTATGGAAGGTATGATGAAAGTGGACAACATCCGGGCTCATTTGCTAAATTTCTGGAAAAGCGTGGTATTTGTGCTCAATACACAATGCCCGGTACACCACAACAAAATGGTGTATCTGAAAGGCGTAATAGGACCTTACTGGATATGGTTAGGAGTATGTTAAGTAATTCTTCTTTACCCGTTTCATTGTGGACTTATGCTCTAAAAACTGCCATGTATGTATTGAATAGGGTTCCTAGTAAGTCAGTTCCAAAGTCTCCTTTTGAACTTTGGACTAGAAGGAAACCTAGTATAAGACACCTGCATGTTTGGGGTTGTCAGGCAGAAATTAGATACTACAATCCGCAAGAAAGGAAACTGGATGCAAGGACAATCAGTGGTTATTTCATTGGTTATCCAGATAAATCGAAAGGGTATAGATTTTACTGTCCTTATCATACTACAAGGATTATTGAATATGGAAATGCTAGGTTCATTGAGAATGGTGAAGTTAGTGGGAGTGAAACACCACGTAAAGTGGATATTCATGAAGTGAGAATACAAGTTCCATTGACTTGTAGTTCTAGTAAAGTTATTGTTCCTTATGCTATTGAACCAATCAATAATAATGAAGGACAAGTTAATGATCCCACTACTCATGAAGAAATCATTGTTGATGAACCGAATGAACCCATAGTAGAAGAACCACAACAAATAGCATTAATAAGATCTCAAAGAGAAAGGAGACCTGTTATTTCTAATGATTATGTGGTATATCTACAAGAGTCTGAATTTGACATGGGTATTCAAGATGATCCAGCAACGTTTTCACAAGCCATGAATGGTGAAAATGGTGATAAGTGGTTAGATGCTATGAAAGATGAGTTGAAATCTATGGAACAAAACAAGGTTTGGAATCTTGTTGAGTTACCAGAAGGGTGCAAGAGAGTTGGTTGTAAATGAGTCTTTAAGACCAAACGTGACTCTCATGGTAACTTAGAACATTACAAGGCCAGACTTGTTGCAAAGGAATTCACTCAGAAAGATGGCATTGACTATAAAGAAACTTTTTCACCAGTTTCAAAGAAGGATTCTTTAAGAATTATTATGGCATTGGTGGCTCATTATGATCTAGAGTTACACCAAATGGATGTGAAAACCGCCTTTCTAAATGGAAATTTAGATGAAGACGTGTACATGGACCAACCAATGGGGTTCATAGAAAAGTGTAAAGAGCACATGGTGTGCAAACTTAAGAAGTCAATATACGGACTTAAACAAGCTTCACGGCAATGGTACCTTAAGTTTAATGATACTGTTGTTTCCTTTGGATTTAAAGAAAACATTGTTGATCGATGTATATATCTGAAGATCAGTGGGAGCAAGTTTATATTATTGATTCTGTATGTTGATGATATTTTGCTGGCAACTAATGATCTTGGTCTTTTAAATGAGACTAAGAAGTTTCTCTCTAGTAACTTTGAAATGAAAGATATGGGCGAGGCAGCTTATGTGATAGGAATAGAAATATTCTGTGATAGATCACAAGGACTGTTAGGTTTGTCTCAGAAAGCATATATTAATAGAGTTCTAGAGAGATTCAGAATGAAAAACTGTTCATCATCTCCAGTTCCAATTCAGAAAGGAGATAAATTTAGTCTCATGCAATGTCCTAAAAGTGAATTGGAACGAAAAGAAATGGATGCAATTCCGTATGCATCATTAGTTGGGAGTTTAATGTATGCTCAGACTTGTACGAGACCAGATATTAGCTTTGCAGTTGGGATGTTGGGTAGATACCAAAGTAATCCCGGTATGGATCATTGGAAAGCTAAAGAAAGTTCTGAGATATTTGCAAGGAACTACAGGTCACATGCTTACTTATAGAAGGTCTAACAACCTTGAAGTGATTGGATACACAGATTTTTCACTTTTTGCAGATGCGTAGACACAAGAAAGTCTACATGTGGTTACTTGTACCTTTTAGCTGAAGGAGCTATATCATGGAAAAGTGCAAAGCAGATTGTAATAGCTGCGTCCACTATGGAAGCTGAATTTGTGGCATGCTTTGAAGCCACGATTCAGGCTAAATGGCTACGGAACTTTATTTCAGGGCTTGGATTGGTCGACAATATTGAAAAGCCGCTGAAAATTTATTGTGATAATTCCGCAGCAGTCTTCTTTTCTAAAAACGACAAGTATTTCAAAGGTGCTAAATATATGGAATTAAAGTACTTTGCCGTTAAAGACGAGGTTCAGAAACAAAGAGTGTCTATAGAGCATATCAGCACCGATCTTATGATAGCTGATCCCTTGACGAAGGGATCATCGCCCAAGACATTTACTGGTGATGTATGTAGAGACGGGCATTATGTCAGCTAATGAATGATGACAATTATACGTTACGGATTAAGTATTGACACTCTGAGTCATTGATGAATATATGTTTCTGTTATTGTCTTATTTTCAATTTATGAATGCATGCAAGTTTATGTAATGATATTGAAAATGTTCATGGTCCATTATGAAGACATTATTGTTGGACATAATGTGTACTTCCTAAAAGATCATGTTAGGAAGAAGAGTCAATATAGTAGTACATGGAAGGGATTATGCCGACTCGATAGCATACAACCGCCATGACTCTTGTTGATTTTATTTCTAATAATGAATTATGATGAGGTCAATGATCAAGTTTAGCCCTAGTAAATGCGCATTATACTCTTAGTGTTGATTAAATCATGAAGGGACACCTCATGACATGAGCCAAGTGGGAGAATGTAAAACTATTTGCCATGTGTAAATATTATGTGTCAATTCATTTAATTAATAAAAAAGGCAAGCAAAAAAGCAGGCCA
>JAVKPL010004882.1:0-23612 GCA_032173675.1 Gastrolobium villosum | reverse complement strand
ATGTATTGCTCAGTGTCTCTAGACTAGGAACATATAATTAGGAATAGACATGCAATATCCTTGAATCCTCATGATCGTGATCTCATCACAGATACTCAAGAGATACCTGGTGCTTTCACTTATTTGCGACAAACAAAGTTCTACATCTAGTGTCCTTTATTTAATCAAAAGATTGTCTCTAGGACACCCATATGCTAACAAGCTCCCACTTGGCCTAGAGCCAATCAGACCTAAGTCGTATGCCCAAAGCCTCATAATGACTATCATGTTTTCTCTGAGAAACAGCCTTTGTCAGAGAATCGGCCAGGTTATCGTCTGTGGGAACATAATCCATTTTTACATCATTCCTATCAATGATTTCTCTAATCAAATGATATCTGCGGAGCACGTGTTTAGATCTTTGATGAGACCTAGGTTCCTTTGACTGCGCAATGGCTCCTGTGTTGTCGCAAAGCAACTGTATGGGCTCATCCACGCTTGGAACCACCCTTAGTTCATTTACGAACTTCTTGATCCACACTGCCTCCTTAGCTGCTTCTGAAGCAGCTATGTATTCAGCCTCTGTCGTTGAATCTGTTGTTGTCTCCTGCTTGGAACTTTTCCAAGACACTGCCCCACCATTTAAGGTGAATACGAATCCTGACTGTGACTTGCAGTCATCTTTGTCACTCTGAAAGTTGGCATCAGTGAACCCTTTCACTGTTAACTCATTAACCCCACCATAGACCAGAAACGCATCCTTAGTTCTTCTTAAGTATTTAAGGATGGTTTTGACTGCCGTCCAGTGACCCTCTCCAGGGTCTGACTGGTATCTGCTCGTAATGCTTAAAGCATATGAGACATCTGGTCTCGTACATATCATGGCATACATGATGGATCCAATAGCCGAAGCGTATGGAATTCCACTCATGCGATCCTTCTCAGGCTGTGACTTAGGACACATAGCCCTTGATAGGTGTACCCCATGATTGACAGGAAGAAAACCCCTTTTCGACCCTTCCATGCTAAACCTCTTTAGCATCTTGTCAACGTACGTGGATTGAGATAAACCCAGCAGCCTCTTGGATCTATCTCTAGATCTTTATACAAAGTATAAAGGCTGCCTCTCCCAAATCCTTCATGGTAAAGTTTTCTGAAAGCCACTCTTTCGTTATTTTTAATGTGGGGATGTCATTTCCTATTAGCAATATGTCATCTACATAAAGCACTAGGAAGACGACATTACTCCCACTAACCTTTCTGTAAACACAAGGTTCATCCTCGTTCTTGATGAAACCGTTACTCTTAACGACTTCATCAAAACGTATATTCCAACTCCTTGATGCTTGCTTTAGCCCATATATTGACCTTTGTAGTTTGCATACCATATGCTCCTGATCTTTGTTTTCAAAGCCTTCAGGTTGTGTCATGTACACTTCCTCCTTCAAGAACCCATTCAAGAAGGCGGTCTTGACATCCATTTGCCAAATTCCATAGTCGTGGTATGCTGCTATTGCAAGCATGATCCTAATAGATTTGATCATGGCAACTGGTGAGAAAGTTTCATCATAGTCAACTCCTTGTCTTTGACGATACCCTTTCGCCACCAACCTAGCTTTGTAGGTCTGAACGTTGCCATCTGCATCAGTCTTTCTTTTAAAGACCCATTTATTACCGATAGGAACTATTCCTTGCGGTTTAGGAACCAAGGTCCATACCTTGTTCTGATACATCGAATCCATTTCAGATTCCATGGCATCAAGCCATCTTGAGGAGTCAACATCTTTGACCGCCTCCTCGTAGTTACTTGGTTCATCATCCTCAACAGTTTGCTGATTCTCAATCACAAACCCGTACCTTTCAGGTGGATGGATGACCCTCGTAGATCTACGGAGTTGTGTGTTTACTTCTCCATTGGAGAACGTCGCCTGCGGAGCAGACTCGGGTTCCTCAATCTGTTCTTGTGGATCTTGCACTTCTTCAAGATCAATCTTACTCCCATTGCCTCCTTGAGAGATCAAATCCTTCTCAAGGAACTCAGCATTCTTTGACACAAACACTTTGTGTTCTTCCATGGAGTAGAAGTAGTATCCCTTAGTACCTTTAGGATACCCCACAAATAGACATTTAGTACTCTTAGCACTAAGCTTGTCTGATGTCAACGCTTTGACATAAGCTGGCGATCCCCATACCCTGAGGTAACTCAGGTTGGGTCTCTTACCACTCCATATCTCATATGGTGTGGTCTGAACAGATTTAGACGGTACCCTATTTAGAAGGTATGCCGCTGTGTCTAAGGCATATCCCCAAAACGATTTTGGAAGTTGAGTCTCACTCATCATAGACCTAACCATGTCTAACAAGGTACTGTTTCTCCTTTCGGAGACACCGTTTTGGTGTGGTGTGTAAGGAGCGGTAAATTGTGAGAGAATTCCATTTTCTCTCAGATAACCCTGAAACTCGTGGCTCAAATATTCACCACCACGATCTGATCGTAATGTCTTAATCATCTTGCCACGTTGTTTCTCCACTTCATTCCTAAACTCTTTGAACTTTTCAAAAGCTTCAGATTTATATCTCCTTAGGTATATATACCCAAATCTTGATTTGTCATCTGTAAAGGTAATGAAATAAGAATATCCGCCTCTAGCCTCAATAGACATTGGGCCACATACATCAGTATGAATGAGTTCTAATAACTCACTAGCCCTATGACTCTCAAGCCCTTTGGGCTTTTGTTGAATCATTTTCCCAGCTAGACAAGATTCACACTGTCCATAGGATTCCAAATCCATGGAGTCCAGGTATCCATCTCTATGCATCCTAGACAATCTTGTTTCATTTATGTGCCCTAGTCTACAGTGCCAAAGATAAGATTGATTATCCGTCCTAGGTCGTTTCACATCTATATTGAGCACTTCATTTCCCATTTCCAACACATACAATCCATTTATTAAAGAAGCAGGACCGTAAACCATATCATTCAAAATGATAGAAAAAGTACCATCCCTAATACTGAAAGTATAACCATCTTGTTCTAAACAAGAAATTGAAATAATGTTTCTAGAAATATGCGGAACATAAAGACAATTATTCAAATGCAATAAAAGGCCCGTAGGCAAAACAAGGTCAGCATCTCCAACTGAATGAGCAACAACTCTTGCTCCATTACCAACGCGGAGATCCACCTCGTTTCTATCCAATCTCCTTGGGCTCCTAAGTACCTGCAACATATTGCAGATATGAGAACCACATCCGGTATCCAATACCCATGAGGATGGATTAGCATAAGAATAATTTATCTCAATCATGAAAATACCTGAGGCAGAAGCATCACCATGCTTCTTGTCCTTCACATTGTTCAGGTAGTCTGGACAATTCCTCTTCCAGTGGCCTTTCTTGCCACAATGGAAGCACTCAGCATCACCCTTGTCCTTAGGTGCCTTCTTACCCTTCTTCTTGCCCTTCTTCTTCTTGGATTTTCCTTTGGGCTTAAGGGGGTCACCTTTTGCAGGCTCCTTACCCTTTCCTTTGGCCTTGCTAGGCCCACCAATCAAAAGAGCCTGTGTCCTATCCTTCTTGATAGACACTTCAGTTGTTGTTAACATGCTTAACAACTCAGGCAAGCTCACTTGCATCCCATGCATATTGTAATTCATGATGAATTGACTGAAGGAAGGTGGAAGTGAGGTGAGGACTAAGTCATTACTTAGCTCGGCATCCATGATGAAGCCTAGGTTTCCTAGCTTCTCAATCAGCCCGATCATCTTGAGAACATGGCTGGCAACAGACATGCTCTCAGTCATCCTACAAGAGAACAGTTCTCTTGAGGCCTCATACCTCTCATGCCTGCCTTTAATATCATACAACTCCTTGAGATGTACGATAATAGAGGGAGCATCCATATGCTTATGCTGCTTTTACAGTTCAGGCGACATGGATGCCAACATGATGCATACTGCCATCACATTGTCATCCAAGTGCTGTTAGTGGGTTACGAAATCAAATTCCGCAAACCCTTCTTACCCTTCCCGTGGAGCTACGGGTATTACAGCATCTAAAACGTAGGCAATCTTTTCGGCCCTTAGAACTATTCTTAGGTTCTGATACCAGTCCATAAAATTTGAACCGGTCAGTTTATTCGTATCGAGTATTGAACGCAGTGACAGTGGATTAGTCATACTATAAGCTGAAAAGGATGTAAAGATAGTTTTAGTTAATATACGGTTATGTAGTTAAAAGCAAATTATTAAAGACTTGAAATAATTTGCCACTCCCACTATTTTATCTAAGTCAATGACCCTTCCTTTTGACTTAGGGTTAATCTACTTTAGATTTTACCTTAGTGGGATTAAGAGTGCGATTATTTATTTTAATCTCCGTCTGAGACCGCAAGATTAATTTAAATAATGGGTTGATCTTTATCAACAGTATCTCATACCCTCTCTTAACATTAGGTTGACAACTCTTTGTCACTTAGTGGTGCATCTCATGCAACCAACCTAGCACCATTACCCTAAGCACATAAGTCCGGCTGTGCCTGCAACTTATGTCTTAGTTAAGCATTAAACCAGCACCCTAAGTGTCTTACACTTCAAACACTACTCTAGCTCAACGAAATAGTGGGTCCCAACTGAGATGTGGAGCACCACTATGTAGAAGAGTTTTGAGTAGCATTGGTGGTGGGAGGTAATCATATGCTTAATTATTTATTCCTTTTAAGAGTTCCTTTTATTTTAGGGTTAATTAGGTCCCATCAAACGCATATTGTAAGTTATCATGCTAGTCGTTACCTATGTCAAACATCTATCGGTATACACTAGTCGTTATTTGGACAAACATAATAACCATACAAAACGCGGTTTGCCCAATTCATGCATACTAGACGTTCTAATCATACATGCATATAAACAGTTTATATTGAGATAGCCATGGTGCTCGCGCTTTTGTCCTTTTTGCTTCTTTAAGCAACGGCCGCTTGTCGTCTATACGCCACTAGCCTATTTCTCTAATTACAAATGATTAAAGAAACTCCATAACATTTTGGAGGGACAAAATTACAAAATTTAAATTACAAATACACTTGTAAATTAAAATGCGCGATTACACATTAATTTAAAATTCAAAAAAATTCAAATCCGGGCACCATGACCATCCCCTTCCTGTTTGTACCTGAAATGTTCAAAACTTGCAAACACAAACATTATATTATCACATAACATTTTCACATGTATTTTGACATTTAACATTTAAACATCAAAATAACATCAAGATTCATAATCTTAAATTTCTCATTGGCCGAATTTAAAAACAATTTCAATTCAAATTTTGTTAATTCTTTCTTAAAGAAAACAAAATTAAACCATGCATGTAGCCATAAATCCCTACATGGCCGAATCATATAGGTGACTATATGATAAATTTTGTCACAAAATTTCATGCATATAAACATGACACAATTCATGGAGAAAAATAAGAAATCATTCAAGGTACTCTTAGTACCCTCCATGGCCGAATCTACCCTTTCAAAAAGGGTGTTCCTTTTAAAACTTTCATAAAGAAAAAGAAACTAAACCATGATGCATAATGTTTTATGAACACAGAATCAAATTTTCATGTTCATAAAAACAAAAACTTTAACACTTTAAAGGATTTGTGATTCAAAATCCATATGCAGAATTTAAACTTTAACCCTTTAAAGATTTTTGACCGTGAAAAACTCCTTTCACAAACAAGGTACCATCACCCGTCGATGGTAAAGCAACCGGGCTCTGATACCACTTGAAAGTAAATTGGCCTTTGAAGGCCGATGCATGTAAGGTGTAAAACAAAAATTTTACTGCGGAACATACATGCACACATAGGTTCATGCTTTAAGACAGCATGATGTTACCTTGTTTTTGGCCTGATCAGTCAGGGAGATCAGATGTCAGGCTTGAAGGGTTCAAACCCTCTAATGGTGATCCACACCACCGTTCGTCAATGATGCAAGAACCCTTTCTTGAAAGCCACCAGATGAACACCACAGTGAGGCTTGCTATGCGCACAAGTGGTGAAGGTGGAGGCTAGGTATTCTATTTGGAAATGTGTAGTGAGCTACCCTACAGAATGATGCATAGATGGAGGAGAGTTGACTAGGTTTTCACAAAACCCTAAGGTGAGGAACAAGTCATGCGCACACTTGGAGAGGAGGAGGGATTTTAAATCATTCAAAATGAAAACAAAATTTCAAAAACATTTGAAATTTGCGCATGGATTAGGGAGGATAAGGTGGAGCTGTTGCAAAACAAATTTTGCCAACAACCTCTAATCTTATCCACATGAAATTAAGTTCAAAATAATTTAAACTTAAATTAATAAACTATCATATAGTATATACTTTTCATGCGCATAATTCAGCCCTAGAAGGGCTCCAAATATATTGAGTAGTTGCATTCAAAATTTGAATCAACTCACCCACTGATTCCCTCAACCACCAAATCTGAATGGAGGTTTGTTTTAAGTGATAAGATGACATTCTTATCACTTAAACTTGCGCACCAAACAGCCAAGGAAGTGCTTCCAAAGATGCTTCTTGATCCAAGGAATATGCTCCAATAAGATCCTGTCTTATCCTTTTGTTATGAAACAACTTTTCAAAACCAATTCAAATTCGAATTCAAACACTTGAATTCAAACGTTCAAACATTCAAATTCAAAATTCAAAATTCAAAATTTCAAATTTAAAATTCAAAATTCGAATTTCAAAATTCAAATCCAAATTCAAATTTCAAAATTCAAAATTCAAATTTCAAATTTCAAATTCAAAATCCGAATTTCGAAATTGAAATTCTAAATTCAAATTTCAAAATTCAAATTTCAAATTCAAAATTCGAAATTCAAATATTTGATTATTAATTTAACTAATTAAATTAATTAGTAATGGCTTGGACTATCCAAGCCCATTACTAAACTCCATGCACCACCCACCCATTTAGGTGGGCTTCCAAACAGCTTCTTGGGCTAACAACCATTATTAGGCCCAATACTTTTAAAGCTAGTCCATCATGACTACAAGGTGTTAGTGTGTGACCCATTAGGTCCAACTTAGCTTCTGACATAACTGGGCTTGGGCCCAACAAGCCCACAACCCAATTAATGACAACACAGAGCACTAGCAATGCTTTGTTGCCCCAGAACTAGTCAGATTAATGACTTGATCAACCTATTGCACATATTTGGTTACCGTATGTATTTCCCTTCGTCTCGGTTATCTTCCCATTAACCTAGGGTAAGGAAATGTATCAACCCCTGCGGTTTAGGGTAAGCTTTATTCGAAATAGGGAATCTTCAATTTACTGACTCTAAAGGCAGATCATCTCATGATCTCTTTTACTATGCATAGATTCCCGAGTCCCTGTAAATGTCATCCCGATTTCTCCGGTTTACAGATAACCTAATCTCTCAAAGAGATTTGACGAATTCCTTCAGCTTTTTACCCTAGCCCTGTGCCCTTTAAGGACACGCCCAACAGTATACCTATGGGTCTCCATGTTTCAGGCAGACGAGGCATACAATCAAAACATGCCTTCAAGAACACAGTCTAGGTAATAACTTCTGGTCTAAGGAAAGACATACCCAAACATAAAGAGATTACTTTAATGACACTATCTGTGAGATTTCCTCATAGAGTCTCTTTTTTGGGTCTGTTCAGTGCGAGCTATACTCTTATAGGTCCACCCACGACTTTAGCTAAGATATCTCCATATTTGCAGCTCATGAGGTCTTTACCTTGTATATATACAAGTAGATAAGTCGTACTAGTCTTTACTCGAGATCACTGATCCCCAAACTCAGTGTCTCTAGACTAGGAACATATAATTAGGAATAGACATGCAATATCCTTGAATCCTCATGATCGTGATCTCATCGCAGATACTCAAGAGATACATGTTCTATTCCAAGGGGTTTATCCAGTTCGTTCATATAATATTAACAGTAATATCGAGACACAATATGAAACTGAATAAATAGTTCTTTCATTTATTTGCGACAAACAAAGTTCTACATCTAGTGTCCTTTATTTAATCAAAAGATTGTCTCTAGGACACCCATATGCTAACATTGCACTATCCACAACCGAGGCTGAGTACATTGCCGCTACTGAGTCAAGCAAAGAGATGTTGTGGATGAAGAAGTTCCTCATGGAACTCGGCCATGATCAAGATAAGTACGAGCTGGGTTGTGACAATCAAAGCGCAATCCATCTTGCGAAGAATTCGACCTATCACTCCCGCACTAAGCACATTGATGTGAGGTATCACTAGATCCGGGATGTGGTGGAAGGTGGAGAGCTCGAACTCGTCAAAGTGCACACTGACCAAAATTGGTCCGACATGATGACAAAGCCGGTTCCAGCAAGGAAATTTGAAGACTGTTGTGAAGGAGCCGGGTTGATGCTGAAGCCGACACATTGAAGTCGTAGGGGGAGATTTGTTGGGCTTCCTCCTTCAATGCTAAGCCCAAGCCCATTGAGAGGTTTCCTAAAACCCTAACCCTAGATTCCACCTCCTCTATATATTCATTAGTTGTGGGTGGAGGCTAGGTTAGATTAGAGAAAATCTGAGAGAAAATTATTTGAGAGATTCGTGAGCAGAGCTTTGTGCTTTGTATTTTGAGAGATCTTTAGAGAGAGTTTGAGTGAAACATCTCTAGAGATGTTTGATTATCACCATTGTTAGAGAGGTTATGTTAACCACCACATTGATGTATTTTGATTTTTTATATCCATTATTTTCACAGTGAACGTTTGATCTGGACTAGGTCCCATATCCGCAAGTCAGTCAGTCTTGTATAAATAGAGTCACATGGTAAATGGATAGGGACACCATGGTTTGTAAACACAACTACTATCAATAAAACCGAGCTTTTAGAAAATCCTTCTAAATTCTCGGACCTTTTAACATTTCCGCATTTTATTTGTTCGTGGTCTCTGAATACAAGGTGCACCTGAAGGAAGGTCGTGTGTTCTGAAATCCAGAATTCCCAGAAATTCCAGGTACCACCTTATTTTGGTATCAGAGCTCATTATGAGCTCTTAGACAGATTCTAGTAGGCTCTATTTGACGTCTCTTACCTCTGTTTTATATGTATTTTTCTTCATATTAATCAATCGTTCCTCTTATGATTCACTTCCTTTTAAAAAAAAAGGTTGGCATAATAATCTGAAAATTATATTAACCACCGAAGGCTAGGGAAGGCAGTGCGTTACTGGCAAAGGGTAAGTCCAAAGTTAACCACGGTGCACCTGATGGATAGGGGAATAGTATAATGATCAATTATTATGACTGCTTCAAATGACACTTCAAGAAGATTAGGTTACCTTGATTTAGAAATTAAACCAAGTATAATCAGAAGAGGGACAATTGATCATAAAAAAATTTCTGCTTTGCGAAAATCCCTGAAGAACATAAACATATATTTCATGTAAGACGACACGAAAATAGAAGTCTATCAGACATTTTATACCAACAAAATCTTATTGTAGATTTATCTTGTACTTTCCTGCATAATTTAGAATCTACTCGTTCTTCTGATGATTTAGTCTTTAAATCTTTGTTTAAAATTTATAAAAGTAACTCTAAACTACTTAAGTCAGTAGGAGCTAGAATTACATCTATTGAACAAAATCTGAGTTTAAAGAAACTCAAAGATTTTGTCTCTAATCTAGAGGCCAAAGTAGATTTTCTAATACAGGAATCTACAAACAGTTACCTCAACAAACTCCCTACTAAGGAGGACGTTGAACAGTTTCTTCTTAGGATTGATCAGGAACCTAAGAAAGTTGAACAAGAAACAGTTCAGCTAGCTAAAGTTTTAGAAAATCAAGTTAAAGAATTAGAAAAATTAATTCACAGTGTTGATAAAAAGCTTTCTGGCTTTTTATTATGAGCGAATCTGCTTCTAATAAAGATTATCAATCAGCATTAGACAGATCTGCTAACACATTTGCACCTGCTATAGGATTAACTGATCTTACAACTGCATCCACAGGAATTAAGCACAATAATACTATAATTGAACTTGTAATTGGTATTAATTTGAAATTAGATCTCTTGTTAGAAAGCAAATCTAAAGATATAACAGAAGAGCTAAAAGGAATTAGTTCAAACTTAACAAACCTAAGAATTAAACCTGAGGAAAATACCATTAGGAAAACCCCGGGAAAAATTTACGTCTGGAAGGATAAAGATCCTGTACTCCAGATAGAGAATTTTAAGAATTCTCTGAAGAAATGATGCATGATAAGGAAGCATCAACTAGTGGGCACAAACCCATTAGTAATAATAGAGAGGACGTGATACGTCCTTACAGTTATCTTAAGCAACTTAAAAATATGGGTCAAAAGCTTAAGATACAAACAGTAGAAGAATTAATTGATCCTAATCAAGTTCTTCAACATGCTACAAGCAAAAGAGTAAATCTCTTAAAACCAGAGTCTCTTTATTCTCATGGAATGTTTGAGACAAAACAGAAGGTTTATCAGCATTATAGTGAACAGTCTATATTTTGTGTTGATAATAACCAAAAAATAATTAATTTTGTTGATGAAATATCACAAACAAAATTAAAAAGGGCTGCTTATAAAACCATCCATTTAGGAGCAATCCTAGTTGGAATCTTTGGACTTCATAGACAGTACTCTGGTACTAAAGTTTTAATCACCCTAATTGATACAAGATGGAGTGATTTACAGAAAGCTGTAATAGGACAAATGGAAATTGATTTGAGTAAAAATCATGAGTTAATCTATTTTATTCCTGAAAATTTTCAGCTTACAGTAAATGATTTTTGTAATCACGTTAAATTGGCCATAAATACTAAAGGTTATGAGTCTATGATAGCAGGAGAAAGTAATTTACTTATTATAAAATCCTTAACTGGCAGAATTAGTAATTTTTCACAAACAAATTTTAAAATTTGCCCAGAATTAATAGGACAATTCTTAGGATCCCAAGGTATAAAGGCTTTAAAGGGAAAGGCCTATGACCCAACAGAACTCAATGGAGAAATTTGGAATTTCTCTTTACCAGAAGAAGTACTTGCCCAAGTACCCAGGAATTCATTATCTTGGACCCAAAATGGTTCACTACATACAAGATTTTATGAATATACAACAAGGGAAAATATCCCTGATAACACAGAAGATGACTCGACAGATGAGGCATCTTTGTTTAATATAGATGTTTATGGTGATGAAGATTTCGGTCTTGATGACCATGAAGAATTCCTCAACACTCATCATTATGAGCTCTGGGAACATCAACCCGATGATCCCAATGATTTCATTAACCCTTTCTCATCAGAGTATCCACAGACAAGCATGGTGGGTCGTAATAGTATTGATAACAGTCACGGTCATAACAATACCTCCAAAGAACAGTTTTCCAATATCAATGACAATGAAGAGGACCTAGGATACCCTCGAAGAAAAGTGATCCTTCAGGAAACCCTCCTAATGTCAACGGGAAGTAATACTGGACCAACTATTTTTCTAGGAGAAACCTCTATATCAGGTAATCCTACCTTTGGCCCAGCAACCAATACTCCCTTGGTTGTCCCACCAATAAATACCTGGCAACCAAATACAGCCAGAATTGTAGGAAGAACTCCAGACCTTTCTACACACAGTTTACCATCTGCTAATACCTCACAAGGAAGTATGTTAGCATTAGGAAATAATATAGCAAAGTGGGAAGATATCCTACACCTATGGGAATCTAACACAATTACTCATTGTGCCTCTAAGGTATTCCTGGACAGAAGTTCGAAGGTTCTTTATATAGAGAATCTTCTTGAAACAACACCTAAACTTATGTTTCAATCATGGACAACAGTCTATCCTCAAGAATATCAGAGGTTAATAGATTCGTCCGATGATACTGTTAATGTCACAGGACAAATTAGACAAATGATTCTAGGAAATAATGAGTACAGAGGAGATTTTAATATGCAAAATCAAGCCCTCCTTGGTCTAGAAATACTAGAAATCCATGATATGTGAGATTTTACAATTTTCGCAACTCAATATCAAGCTTTAGCAGCTAAAACGGGAAGAACCTATCTTTCCTTAGAAATAGGAGAAAAAAATTTCAGAAAACTTCCACCCCCATTTTCAGCAAAATGCTTGAACTTTGGAATCAGAATAATCCTAATGTATGATTTGGAATAGGACCTATGATTGTATTTACCTACAATACCCTAAAACAGCTTTGTCAGCATAATGAAATTGCAAGGATGGCAAAAGATTTTTCATTTTGTAAAACAATGGATATCCCAGGAGCCTATTCTAAGAAAGGAATTAGGAAACATCTTAGAAGGTCTAAAACTTACAGAGGGAAAAACCATCACAGCAATAATGTTAAGAAGGTTAGACCATCTAAGCCAGGATTAACAAAATGTAAATGTTTTATTTGTGGATAAACAAGACATTTTGCAAAAGAATGTAATAATCAAAAGGTAAATAAGGAAAGATTAAATATTTATCAAGAATTGGGTTTTCCAGATGATCTTGACATAGTTTCAATAGAAGAAGGAGAAGCTATGGACAGTGATATCCTATCTTTTGAGGATGAAGATGAAATTAAAAATGATGATTTCCTTTTCATGATCATGTCTTTGAAACCTTTAAGAGATTTATGGAAACAGAAACAAAAAACATGTCTTCATAATTGGGATTTTTATCAAGAAGTCCTTATAGAATTTAGAAGATGTTTAGAATGTCAATTCCCAATATCTAAAGATAGAATCTCTCATTGTCAAAAATGTAAAGCAACACTTTGTATTGATGACATTAAGGTAAGAGGAATTGAACCCCCTCAACAGATCACTAAAAAACCAAAAGATTTTGTGATAACAGAATTAACCACCCTTATAGATAAACTCTATAAAGAAAATCAGGATTTAAAAAGTCAAATTGAAACCCTAAAATTGGAAATTGATAGGGAAAGATTTGATCACAAATCAAAAAGAACCTTCAAAATTGAAGAAGAAAATTCTGAACATTCATAAGAATGTGAAGAAGAAATTGAGTGTAATGTAGAAAGGTTTGTTGCAAAACTCAATAATTTACTAAATATCATTGTTACTCTAACAATTGATAATCAAGTAAGAACTATTGATGCAATCCTTGACACAGGGGCTACTAGGTGTTTCATATCACCAAAGGTTTTTCCTAATAATCTTTGGGAAAAATTAGATTCTCCTCTAGACATAACAGGTCTAGGAGGAACACATCAATCTTATTACAGAATTAAAAAGGCTAATATTAAGCTGAATGAATTAACTTATTCAATGCCTTATACATATGTCATTCCTCTAGCAGAAAAATCTCTCATTATAGGGATGTCATTCATATACTCTTTTAAAGAAGGAGTACAGATTAAAGCAGGAAAAGTCAGATTCTACAAAAATCTTGATACTGTCCAAACTTCATCCTCACAATCTTGTATGATTGTAGAAGAAATAGAAAACCTATTTCATGAGTAAATTGAAAGAGATAATTTCTGTTTCTATGATCTAGGAAAAATGATAGATTTTGAACAACAAATTATTCTAATACTTAACAGTATGGAAAAAGCTTGTTTCATAGGATCTGACCCTATTAAACATTGGAGTAAAAATAAGATATTATGTAAACTTGACATAATAAACCCTGATTTAACAATCCAAGTTAAACCCATAATTCCAACACCTGAGCAATATGAAGAATATAAAAAACATATTAATCAGCTGCTTGAAATAGGAGTTATTAGGGAATCTAAATCTAGACACAGAACTGCTGCTTTCATTGTACATTCAGGAACTGAAATAATCAATGTAGTAGAAAGAAAGGGAAAATCTCGAATGGTGTACAACTATAAGAGGTTAAATGATAATACCTATAAAGACCAATATACCCTTCCAGGTATTGATTATCTTTTATTAAAAATAAAAGATAAAACAGTTTACAGTAAGTTTGATCTAAAATCGGGCTTTCACCAAGTAGCAATGGAAGAATCTAGTAGACCTTGGACAACTATTATAACCCCTCAAGGACATTTTGAATGGCTTGTGATGCCTTTTGGATTGAAAAATGCCCCGGCAATTTTTCAAAGAAAGATGGATAATATTTTCAAACAATACTCTGATTATATTATTTGTTATATTGATGATGTTTTAATATTTTCAGAAAATATCACTGAACATCTGCAACATTTGAGGAAATTCTTCAGTTTATGCCAAGAACATGGTTTAGTTTTATCAAAAACTAAAATGAAAATAGGTGTAACCAGAATAGAATTCCTAGGAGTTGAAATTGGTAAAGGAATTATCAAATTACAAACCCACATAGTCAAAAAGATTTTAGAGTTCCCTGAAAAAGGATTGGAAACTCAAAGAATTACAGAAATTTTTGGGAATACTTAATTATGCACGTAATTATATTCCCAATTTATCAAAATATGCAGGACCCCTGTATAACAAATATTCTCTTCATGGTGAGAGAAAATTTAACAGACATGACTGGGATCTAGTTAAACAAATTAAGGATGTAGTCTCTAAACTACCAAATTTAGAATTACCTCCCAAAGATAGTTATATTATTCTCGAAACTGATGGTAGTTTACAAGGATGGGGAGCAGTGTTAAAATGGAAGCCAAAACCATTTGACTCACAATCCCAAGAGAAAGTAGCTAGATATACCTCAGGAGTATATAAAACAGCAATTTCAACCATAGATGCTGAACTAATGGCTTGTATTTATGCCTTTAAAAAATTTAGAATTTTTTTGTTAGATAGAAAGGAATTTACTCTAAGGACCGATTGTCAAGCAATTGTTTCTTTTTATAATTCTATGACTAACAACAGATTATCCAAACAGCGTTGGGTAAATTTTATTGATTCCATTTGCAGGACAGGTGTAACTGTCAAGATAGAACATGTTAAGGGAAAGTCTAATCTGGCTGCAGATAAACTTTCAAGAATTATTTTAACGAACTCTGTTTTTTATGCAGATTAGTCCCAAAAGAAATAGGGAAATGGAGAAGAACCCTATAAAATTCTCCAAATAGATACGAATGGCCTCACCGCCAAAAGGAATATCTCCAAGAGATATAGAAACAGTGGACGTTTCACAAAGCAATTTTCAGAAGAAAAAAAACTAGAAATTGCAAGAGGAAAGCAAAAAGAAATGAACTTTCCTAAACAAAAGATGCTGAATGAGGAAGACTCGTCTTCTAGCACAACAGACAATGACGCATGTCAAAAAAAAAGGGATATCCAAAAGCCCAAATTACAGTCCAAAATCTTTAAAAATTTTGGAAATTTTCAGGTTGAAATACTTGATCCAAACCATAAGCAACAATTCAAAACGTTGCAAGGACATCTTGTTAATCAGGATCAACAGGTGTTACTAACCGCTTTATGGCGAGCCAACACGCCAACAGCAAAACATAATGCAATTAACGCATTAAATTTTTATTTTTCAAAACTTTTACCAGGAAAATAAAAGGATAAATTCTCTCATTATGTTTGCTTTAAAGGTGAAAAACCTGGTATTTATAATAACTATACGACCTTGATGAAGGCCATAGGGAAACACAATAAGCCTAGTTTCAAAGGTTATTATGACCTTCACTCAGCTTATCGTGATATTAGCTCCTTTCTGGAGAACCATGATTTCTATATAGAACAAGATCATTCATCTAAACCTATTATAGAGAATCATATTTTAGAAAAAAGAATAGTCCAACTTCAAAGGACTATTACCCAACAGAAAGATAAACTTGATAACTCCTTCACAAATTATCAAGAAAACCAAACAGAGTTAATCCAGAAAATAAAATTTTTGGAAAAAGAAATCAAAAACTTGGAAGAACGGTTACTGCCTCCAGTACCTTTTCAAGATTTTGCCCTAAGAATGGGAAGGCTCTTATCTTTTAGGATGAATTTCTTAAATCAACTTCCAGGGGTGATTAAAGAAAAAGTCTTACAACAGTCTTTTGTTTCATTTTATAATGAATTAATGGAATTACAGATGTTTTTGTTACAAAAACATGAAGAAAAGGAAGATTGGATTACTACAATCCAAGAACATGTCCTGATAAATCCTTACAAGCTCCTTAATGCAGTAGTTAAGTACAACTTTGAAAAAGAAGACATTATCTCTCAACTTTTCTACTCGGAATTTGTAGCAGAAATACAGTACACTTCAGAGCTTGCCAAGCTTCTTTGGAACAGAGGTGAACTTCTGGCTCTTACGAGTTCAGGAAACTTTTCCTAACAGAAAGGTGAATCTTATCATCACTTCAACATGCCCAGCTCAAGGAATTTCTGGGGAATTCATCCCCTCTAAACATCAGATTGTAATAAGATTTGATGAACCAATCCATCTTGAGGAACAGCATATTGAAGCCCCTCCATTTACAGATCTTCAGCTATATCAGCCTGATTAATGTTTGCTGCATATGTTTGAGGAAGAAGACACAGAAGGACTGGTAATACTCACAAAAACCAGTACTATAACTCTATGGATCGGGTCTGATCAAGAAAAACTAGTTCGGTCATGCTTCAAAGAAGACATGTTCATAGAAAGGAATAGTATTAACCTTTTCCCAGATGGTTCCAGGTCTACAGACTAAAAATGTATATTTGTCGTTTGTCAGTCTAGTATTAGTCATTTTTCGTTTGTAAGTCTATTATTAGTAGAGTCCCATGGTAAATGGATAGGGACACCATGGTTTGTAAACACAAATACTATAAATAAAACTGAGCTTTTAGAAAATCCTTCTAAATTCTCAGACCTTTTAACACTTCCGCATTTTATTTGTTCGTGGTCTCTGAATGCAAGGTGCACCTGAAGGAAGGTCGTGTGTTTTGAGATCCAGAATTCCCAGAAATTCCAGGTACCACCTTATGATTGTCAAGCAATTGTTTCTTTTTATAATTCTATGACTAACAACAGATTATCCAAGCAGCGTTGGGTAAATTTTATTGATTCCATTTGCAGGACAGGTGTAACTGTTAAGACAAAACATGTTAAGGGAAAGTCTAATCTGGCTGCAGATAAACTTTCAAGAATTATTTTAACTAACTCTATTTTTTATGCAGATTAAGATACAAACAGTAGAAGAATTAATTGATCCTAATCAAGTTCTTCAACATGCTACAAGCAAAAGAGTAAATCTCTTAAAACCAGAGTCTCTTTATTCTCATAGAATGTTTGAGACAAAACATAAGGTTTATCAGCATTATAGTGAACAGTCTATATTTTGTGTTGATAATAACCAAAAAATAATTAATTTTGTTGATGAAGTATCACAAACAAAATTAAAAAGGGCTGGTTATAAAACCATCCATTTAGGAGCAATCCTAGTTGGAATCTTTGGACTCCATAGACAGTACTCTGGTACTAAAGTTTTAATCACCCTAATTGATACAAGATAGAGTGATTTACAGAAAGCTGTAATAGGACAAATGGAAATTGATTTGAGTAAAAATCATATATATATATATATATATATATATATATATATATGATACCAGTGGGTTCCGGAAGTGTGAAGAGGGAAATGAAGTAAACTAGAGCAGAAATGGAAAGCAGGAAAGTAGACGGACTACTACATGAATTAAATGACAAGAATTAAAATGCACATATTAAGGACATAAAATAAATTTAGGTGAACGCTGGGGTAATTCCACTAGCGTGAGGGGATGAGAAGAGAAAAATTAATCTTACATGAGCAGTTATAGAAACATATTTTATTCAAACATAAAGAAACATAAAGATTACAGTTACAGATTGAAGAGAAAACAGAGAAGAAGAGAAAACTCAGAAGTACCTCGCAGTCTCTCTCTCTAGACTATGTCTCTAAAACTTCGCAAATTAAAGGATGCCTTCAACAATCTGAAGAAACCCCATAATAGACTAAAAAACACTATTTCTACAGTACGAGTCATGCACCCGGAACTGTTTCAACAGTGCAAGTTTGAGTGCACAGTAACTGCTTTGTGCTGCTACAGTAAACTGCTACAGGACTTTTTGCTACAGTAATTGCCGACACTTTTGAGATTTTTGACTACAGTGCCTGCCGACACTTCTGATTGCGTCACTGATTGCGTCATTTCTGTTGACATCATGCTTATGTCATTTTGTCATCAACTAAGCTACATTGATTAACTTCATCAATCTTCTGCCAAATCTATACCAAAACAATCATCTTCATTTTGGTAGAAGTCATTTGCTGCAGAGAAATGGATGGAGATGGTGAACCAGTTTTCTGTTTAGAACTTCTAGTTTCTTCCTCTTAAAGGAGTTGAAGGATGCTCTGCAAATTTTTTGCAAAACTTTCCCTGCTGGTTGAAGCATATAGTGCTGCAGTAATTTTGGCTTTCTGTTTCAGGAAAACGCAATCTTCTGGATCAGCCGATTTGATAAATTTTGGATGTTTAAACCAAAGCTTGACATTTTCTGGGCAAGCTCTAGATGCATCAAATTTCTTCCACCATTTAACAAATTCTTGTCGTTTAAGTATTGGGAGTTTGGTGCTAGATTTGACTCCATAATGATACTGCCATGAAAATATCCATGCCAGAGAAAATCTAGAGAAAAAGTGCAGGTCTATTGGAAACGGATCTGCCAGTTTATCAAATTTTTCTGAAAAGATTGTTAACCCTTCGAACACCATAGATGGAAGGATATCAAGAATTGGTCCAAAATAATCCCACCAATTGATAAACCATTGAGGGAATTTATATTGAACATTTTGTTTAAAATAGATTAACCAAGAGTGTTTATTTTCTTTATTTTGCATAAAGAATACATTAGTCCAGGCTAATTCATAATCCCAGTAATTATAACCAATTGGATCATAAGGTTGGGAAAATTTGGTAACTTTGTTTGGGTTTCCATATTCTGATGGAGTGATTACTTTCAGAATTTGGATAGTTGAGTGAGTTATAAACTCAGGGTCTTTTGGACTTCTATAGTGTTTGATTGAAATAGAGTTTGAATCAAGTAAAACAAACTCAGAAATTTTGGGATTTATTTGAAGAAAGGGGTTTGAAATGAAATTGATTGCCTTTAAAATCTTTGGGAAAGATCTTAGCAGGTACTTTGGTTGGCTTATTATCCCAGTAGGCTTGTTCCATTTGAATAACTTCAAAGAACTTATTTTTCGGGATATATGGGGTTTGAGCTCTTGTTTTTAGGGTAAAGACTGGTTTAGGTTTAATTTCTAAAGCCCTGTTTGGACGGTTAGAAATCTGCTTATTTTTTAAGTTATCAATCAAAACAGAAAGACTTTCTTCCGTTCATCTTCTGAAGCTATTTTAGCCCAGGTTTTCTTTGGTAGATGAGTCAAACCTTGGTCTTGGAAGGCTTGAAGGGTTTGGATTGGCATAGCATAATCTGCTTTGGTTTGTTTAGAAGAGGAAGTATCCTCAACTCTTTGGGTGGATGACCCGGTTTGGGGTTGGGTTGATGACCCAGATTGTTCCTGGGCTGGAGACCCAGAATTTTCTGATTTTTTAGCTAACCCAGCAAGGATTAGCTTTCCTTTCCTCTCTTTAGAAGAGGTTGATTTTACCGATTTCGGCATTTTAGGACACTATTTACCTTCCCTGCAGAAATTCATGAGATAATCAGGGAGAGAGTTTGAGGTGCCTTTGAGATATTCAATTTCAAAATCAAAAACACTTAAGATTGTTTGCCATCTAGCAAAAATTTGTTTAGATGCTCAATTCTTTACATCTTTTTGTAAAATGTCTTCTGCAGATTTGCAATCAACACGGATTAAAAACTTTTGATTTAATAAATCAGATTGAAATTTTGAAATACATAAAACAATTGCTAAAACTTCTTTTTTGACAGTGGAATATTTTTGTTGTGCTGAATTCCAATGCTTTGAAGTATATGCAATAATATGCTCTTTGTCAGAGACTTTCTGTTTGCGAATGCCACCATAACCTATGTCTGAGGCATCAGTTTCAACAATTTTGAAAGCCTGAGGATTGGGAAGGTAAAGACAAGGAAGTTCCTTTACCTTAGCTTTGACCTATTTGACTACGTCAGTATGAACATCAGTACAGGGAGGAGGGTCTTTCTTAAGACGATTATGGAGAGACTTGATTAGATTATTAAGCTGAGGAAAGAAGTCAGCTACATAATTTAAACAACCCAGAAATCTTTGTAATTGAGTCATATCAATAATTTGATTGAGAAATTTATCAGCAAACTCAATAGCTCTACAAATTGGAGTAATAGTCCCTTGATAAATAGTGTGACCAAGGAACCTGATTTTTGTTTGAAAAAGATTGATTTTTGTTTAGAAAGAGCTAAACCATTTTTCTTAATTACATCTACAAAAATATGAAGATGTTTGAAATGTTGATCAATAGATTGGGAAAAGACAAGAACATCATCAATGTAGACGATAATGAAGGTTGAGTATGGATTGAAAATATCATTCGTGATTCTCTGAAATTCAGAGGGAGCATTCTTCAGTCCAAAGGGCATTACCTTCCATTCGTATTGACCAAAAGGAACAGTAAAAGTTGTCTTATAACATTCATTGTCCTCGAGCTGGATTTGCCAAAACCCAGATTTCATGTCAAATTTAGAAAAGATTTTTGCTGAATACAAATGATTTAGAAGATCTTTCTTATTTGGAATCGGATACTGAATCCATTGAAGTGCTTGATTAAGAGGTTTGTAATTGGTAACTAACCGTGGAGTACCACGCTCAATTTCAGACTGCTTATTGACATAGAAGGCAGAACAAGACCAAGGACTCTTGCTCTTCCTGATGAGACCCTTAGCAAGGAGATCAACAATCTCTTTTTGACAAAAGGCAAGAAGTTCACCACTCATTTGAATTGGACGAGCTTTGGTTGGGATTTACCTTTCATTAAAATCCTTTTCATAGGGAAGATCTACAATATGTTTTTTCCTTTGCCAGAAAGCATTTGGAAGATCAGAACAGATTGTATTCTGGATTTGTTCAAGCAAGACTTTGATCTTTTGTTGAACTTCAGGCTATTTTAATTGATTTTCAATATTCTTAAAAGAAATTTCTTCTTTAAGGAAATTGATTTGCTTTTGTTTGTAATAGATAAAATTCAAATCTCTTATGATGGGTTTCTTAATAAATTTAAAAAGAATTGGTTTGTCCAAATGATAAGTAATTATACCTTCATCTGTGATAGTTAAAGGAAAGAGAGATTTGATAAACGGAGTTCCAAGAATAACTTCATTTTTGAGATTTTTAACAAGGAGAAACAGTGTTTCAACTTTTAAATTATCATTTTCAATAATTGCTTTAGGAAGTTTATAATTAACATGAAGTTTTGAGCCACTAGCAGTACTAAGCCGTTCAGAAGTTTTTTCAAAGTATTTAGTAGGAATTAGACCTTCTTGAATGCAGTTTGAATCTGCACGTGTCAAATAGAGCTTCAATTTCAAGATCAAAGTTACCTACATTAAGTTTGATCGGGATGTAGAATTTTGAATAGTTAATTGATTAATTAATCCTAAAAATTCTTCATCTTTTAGGTTCTTATCCTCATCAGGTTTATCCTCATCAGTTTTTAATCTTAAAAATTCCATATTTGTTTCAGATGACTCTTCATTTTGTAAGTGAAGAAGGATGTTCTGATGTGTTTGTTGTTGTTCTTTGATTTGTTTAACTTCAGTTTTGAGAATATTGATCTCATACTGAAGATCTTAGACAGTTATAGGTTTGACTGTAATATTCTTTTCCAGTTTTTTAAGAGTATCTTTAAGATTAAACTTATTAGGAACCAACAACTCTTTAGATTTAGAAGAACTGGTTTCTAAAGATGATTTTAACTTTGCTAAGTAAGCACATTTTTCTTGGGGATCACTGATTGAATCGAAGATTTCGAACAAAAGATCTTGTTCTTTAGTCAGGACATTAATATCCTGTGATGACTGTGAATTTTCACTAGAAGATAAATCATCTTAATGGATTTGATTTAATTCTTCAGAAGATTCTTTTCTAGAATCTTCATCAGAAAATTGGATTAGAAGATTATTGATTTGTTCTTCAATAGATGGATCTAAGTTTAGGTTATTAAGTTTCTTCTTAAATATTTACTAATATGTCCAGGTTTACCACAACTGTAGCAAATAGTTGGCTTAATCGGTTTAGATGTATTTTGCAATTTATTTGTTTTAGTATTTGGCTTAGGATTTTCATTTTTAAACCTTTTATTGTAATTAGGTTTCTTACGAAAATTTCTATATGTTTTAACCTGCTTTTGTTCCTGTTTTTTATGCTTTTTAGGTTTTGTAGTGCAGGGTAAACCAAATTGTTCACAAAAAAATCCCAAATCTTTACGATTCTGAGTCTTTTCTTTTGCAAGTTGACGTTGGATTTTATCATCTTGATAGATCTTTAAAGCTACCTTTTGGATATAAGCAACTAATTGACCATAACTTTATTGTTCATAAGGAATATCTCCAGTCGGAGATTGATGACGGATTTTATCCCTAACTTTGTCTCCTAAAGATTTCGGAAGACCAGCTAAGAATTTTTCTTTCCAGAAAGATTGTTGACTATCATCACGAGTGTAAACCCTAGTAAGGAAAGTATCTTTATACCAACGAAAGTCAACTAGGGTTTTACATTTAAGATTGGATAGGAGTTCAGCAGAACGATCTTTCGATAAAGATGGATCACCAATGAAATGTTGGATGATAGTGAAGATTAGTTGATTAACAGGATCAGGGATAGTATTTTCATTAGAGATTACTGTAACAGCTGAACAAGTTCTCAAGACTTTCATTTCTCATCCTACAATCATATATGCTTCTAACACGTATTAAAATGTTAACATAATGCTCAGATAAATAATAGATAATTTAGATCTATCCATATATATATATATATATATATGGGAAAAATATTTCTACAGCCACTTTAGATAAGGTTATCTACAGCTACCGCTTTTTCACTAAGTATGACCGGTCATACTTAGTTATAACAATAAAGCTGTTCTTTTTTTCTCTTTCCTCAGACACTGTCGGCTGACGTGGCGGAGAGAGAAAATGCAATTTTAAAGTATGACCGATCACACTTAGTTAAAAAGGGGAAGCTATAGATAACCTTATATAAAGTGGTACAAAAATGTTTACCCCTATATATATATATATATATATATATACATATACATATATATATATGTGTGTGGCCCAAGCAAATCAGTTGGTAAATGGGTTGTTAGAAGGGGAAGGATCTAGAAGGAATGTGCAACTGAAAATGGGAGGGAAAGTTAGCTATATAAAGGGAAGGCATGGGATGCTAGAGGGGCATCTGGGATTTGGAATAGGCTTGGACCTTGGGAGAGACTAGGGCCTCTCGAATGCTCTAGAATTGTCACTGTTATCGTCTATTTCCTTTACTGTAATTACCTTTCATTATTGTCATTGTAAGATCTATTAGGAAACTTGTCTCTGTTATTGTAATTACTGATACATTGTATTTCTGTTTCCATAGTAAAATGCTTTTGTTTAGTTGTTTCCTTGAATCTGTTCTATCAATCTCTATCAATTGGTATCAGAGCTCTCCGGTCCAGGGAGGGTTTTGAACCACATC